>JAYJMB010088217.1:0-64478 GCA_036873735.1 Pouteria campechiana | reverse complement strand
ACCATTCCGCCGTCATTCGAAGGATAGGGGCGTTGATGTGGGGCCCAATCTGGCAAAGCTGTTGATAGCGGATGATCCAAAGGTAATTTTGGATTATGCTGGACTCAGGAAAGATGAGCAGGGATTGCTGCCTCTATTGGCTGAGGATGTCTCTTTGTTCCCTGCTTGTGCTACCCGAACTAGAAGCTTCGTCAAGCTGTAAAATTTGCTTCGCCATTTCCAATTTACGCTACAACAAGAAGCAAAAATGAAATGAAGTTGAAATTAGATAAATGTGGAAGCCAAGATAGAGTCAAAATTACTCAACTATTTGTCTATCACATAAAGCTTATCTGAAAACTGAAGAGATCAAGAAATCTGTTTGTAATCTACAGAAAATATAAAAGACGAAGAAGAAACAGCATAGCAGTTATAGAAGAAAACTTTGTCTACCGTCTTCATCTACAAAGAGTTGTCTGTCACTAATAACAAACAAACTATCAAACAACTTTTAAAGAAGTCGTCAATGCCTCAATAAGTCATCTGTTACTTATAACAGACAATCCATCATACAAGTAACTAAAAGGAAGATTTGTCTGCTCACCACAATTTCGTCTATCACTTACAATAAATAAACCAATAGATAAATCATTTGGAAAACTTTGTCGGTAACCTACAACTTCGTCTACTGATCTCAACAAATAAACGATAGACAAAGTTCATTTTGTCTATCAGGGAAGAAATCTTATCTGCCAAAAATCATCTACTACTTACAATAGACAAAGGCACTTCGATTGATGAAAAGAAGACTTCATCTAGTGAAGAATACTTCGTCTGCTATGAAGAAGCTTTGTCCGCATCACAAAGATCATTTGTCACTTACAACAGACAAAGCCACCTCACCTGATGAAGAAAACTTCGTTTGTCAAGAGAACGTCGTCTAATGAACAATGAAGAAGAAAAACTTCATCTACTCTTCTACAATTCATCTGTTACTTATAACAGATAAACCAAAAGACAAAGTAAACTACTACAATGATCTCTGACAACGATGAAGTGGTCTATCATGTGGATCTACTCAGAATCACTTTGTTTATTACTTACAAAAGACAAATTTAAGACATGATTTGACAAAGTTCTCAGATGAAACATGGTATATGATAAAGAGTAGAATTTACCTGTACCAAACATCACCAACTGCACTTTCTAATCAAAGCAGATCTTATGAAACAGATCAAATAAATTGAGCTTAGCTAAAGATGGAAAGAAATTTAAAGGAAAGCAGTCTACACTTTGATAAAGGTTGCAATACTCAGAGGCTGCATCTCTTCAGACTTAACAAGCGTATTTCCAAAATAGTAAAAGAGTCAATCAAACAGAAATGTATTTATCTGGTATTTGCTAAAATCAAAAAAGCATCTTTTTCAAGAATGGTGCTATAGGCTTTCCAACTACAAATGACTTTCTCAAGAAAATAACTTTTCAATGGAAGAAATCAGAACGATCTTTAATATTCAAAGGAAAGTCAACTACCTCCAATGGGCAGAAATTTCTGAAGCAATATAAAGGTAGTGGGATGTTAACGAAGAAGGTTGAGGAAGCTGAGAAAAAATAAGAACAAAGCTTAATCAAATAACACCTTTCTCAATCAGACTATGCTTCCTCTTAGATAATCAATCTCCATTGCACCGATAGACAATGAGCCTAAAAGTTCTATCATAATCATATACCTAAAGTATTGATATCTAATGAGCTTCAATGAGATATCACCTTATATATGAGCTTAATCTTTGTACAATTCAGACTAAGAAAAGAGGCAATATAATATGCAAAAAGAATGTTATCAAATCAGCTATGTGAGTTTGTGATGAGCTCGTGAAAACCTCAGTGTATGAGTTGTTGGTGAGCTCTGAAAAATCAACAAGTTTGCTGGTGATTTTTGAAACCAGTGAGTTTCCTAGTGAGCTTATAAAACCAGAAGAGTATTGGGAACATTATGTCTACGCCCACTAGAGTTGGAGTCTAAAAGAGTGTTGGAAACACTATCTATGCCCCCTAGAGCTAGAATTTAGAAGAGTGCTAGGAGCACTAGTATATTTCCATTAGATAAGATATAGTGTAACCTAAAACACAATGAGTTGGTACCCTTGAAAGAGCGGATGTAGGGACAGGGCTCCCGAATCACTATAAAAACTGTGTTATTTGCGTGTATACTTATTCATCTGTTTTATTCTTCTTTAAGCATAATATTATTGCCCACATTATCATGCACACACGATAACCTACCTGAAACAAGAATGGCTAAGAGAAGTCAAATTTAGAAGTGAAGCAGTTACATTGATTAAATAATCAGATATAGAAATTACATGAGTACTACATGACTACTTCTTCTTAGCTCATTAATTTTTATTTAGCCATAATTTTTATATACTCAATTTAACCCACCCTTCTTGAGTTATTCATCTACATGGGACCACAAGATGACAGTTTAAGCTCTTGGTCAAGGGTGTAAGGATTTGCATAAGGTTAAACTCATTTTAAATGTCTTCTTTTCCCACCTCTAAATCATCTCATTTCTTCTCCTTAAATAGCTCTATTAAAAACTTGACCGTTGAAGGAAGATAGTCTTCATAAAATGCAATGACGAAAGTAGATGAGTAGGAAATAAATATAGAAGACCGTTAAAATAATCTCTCATTTGAAAACGATGTCTTCTAATTAATTCTCATATACTTAGAGTCGTTCTACAATGCCAATCTTCATATAAAAGAAGGTAAATAGTTGGTTCAGGCAACTGACTAATAAAGAGATGCTGCAACTCTGACTTAATTCATGGTTTTCGAAAGAAGACAATAAATTCTGACAAATTCAACTACTCTACTTTGACTAGTGCTTTATTGTATTTATCTAAAGTTAATATTTGACAAAGTCTCCTTTTAGCTGGATGGACTTTCTTCATCTCCTACTTTATCCATAGTTGATTCTAGATGAGGTTGGGCATCTTCATTTTCAGTCAAATGTGTTTTGCTCATTGAACTTCTTCTTTTATCTGCTGCCTTTTCATTGTTTCTTTGGATAGTATGGGATTTAGAATAGAGAATTCAGATTAACATCTTTGAGCATATTTCAAAGTCTTTGTAACTCAAACTTTCTAAAATGTGGTAGATGATTAGAGTAAATATCTATAGTCCTGCATTTGAAAATTTGAATAGGTTCTTGATATTTGATTCTTGTTTAGTACTTAGAACCCTCAAGCATGTTGTTCTCCTTCAATGGATTGTCCATTTTTAACATCCAGAAAAGTTGTAGACTATCGGAAGAATATTATTACAAAATCCAGCTACTTTAGAGTGTTGAATTTCTAATATTTGAAAATAGTAAATTTTCACTGAAGATCAAGTTACTGTAGCAGATCACTGTAGCATTATTTTGTCTGGAGTAAGTAGCAGATGAATTAGTTTTGTCTGATGATTACTATAGCAATATTATTGTATCAATGTTACTAAAGCAGATTACTATAGTACCGTACTGCTTTGTCAGTTATTTTGTCTGTTGATCGCCTAAAGCTTTGTCTGTTGTACTATAGCAGAGTTACTATAATGTCATTATTGTAGCAAATCACTATAGCACTTTGTCTGTTGATTGCCTAAAGCTTTGTTTGTAGATCGCTATAGCAAATTACTGTAATAATCATTTATACTTCGTCTGCTAACTCGAACTTTATCTTCCACTTCGTCTGTTACTTCATCTGCTAATTTGTCTTAAGCTTTATTTCTTCTTCCACTTCGTCTTCTACTTTAGACGATCCACTTTGTCTTTCACTTTCACTTTGTTTGGCACTATAGTAGTATTGTAGCATTTTACTATAGCAAAAGTACTGTAGCAGCAAAACTGCACTTGAAAACTTTTACACTTTTGCCACATTGTTAACTTGATAGTTTTCATTATAAATTAAAATACATTTATCCACATATAATACACATAAGTTAGAGTATGGATAAATTATTTAAGGATAATTTCTTTTTTATGTAAAGAATATTTTTTATAAAGCACATTTATCAAAATATGTTTATCCCTGCATAATTTTTACAAGTTATAGAACATGGATAAATCGTATATTGTATTTTTCATTTCCATTGTAAATCTATATGAAATTTGAATAAGTTATAAAGTATGAATATGTACTTTAAATTATGATTTTGTATCTATAAGTTCATTTAAGTACTCATTGTTCTTCATTCAAGAAGATAACTCTTTAAAGCACTTTTAATATATGATCCAAGGCATGATAAAATAAGGTTGAAAATAATATGGATCAATATGATTTCCCTTCTAGACTTATATCAAGATATATATACTTTCATAAATGATATTCTAATAGGGCACACATATTTCAAGTATATCTTTCTACATTTCAAGCTTTCTATACTAGAAGCATCATTAACATAAATCAAGTCTTAAGATAAGTTTTGTTATTATGAAAATCATACAATAATCCCAACAGAGAACACCCTCGGCATTCTCTATTATTTGTTCTAGTCTTGTAGGATTTTACGTGAGATTTTCTCGAGAGTCACATCAGCATCCCGTTTGAAGATAACCCAAATAATTTCTAACTAGGATCATATTTTTTCAACCCAACCTAATCTTAACTACGAGAGGGGGGTCCCAATCCACCTTAAAATTGGTGTTCAGGTTGACCCAACTCCTGTTACACCCTGAGATACAATAGACGATCTTCATCTATTCTTCCTCTCAATGATTATATAGATGGTTATAAATTTTAGTGCTTGTTTGCCATCTTTCAAAATCATGAATGAAATTTTTTATAATGTAGCATCCGCTCTAATCAAACAACTTAATTACCAAAGCAAACAAAGGCTCAAGTTAAACTGTATAATCAGATCCACACTATTATCTAGCCTTTTAGAACCATTAATCAAAGTTTACTCCAGCAAAAAGTTTCAAAAAAATGGAATGAATGTGAAACATGGGTTTTTTGTTGGCATAAATGGACTTGCCCAGGGGAATGCCATGTACATGACCTTTTAAAGGCCTTAGTTAACTATTGGGTTCGCACTTTGCACTCAACTTGATTGACTTAATTTACCTTTAATGATTAGTAATTGTTAGAGAAGCTATTAACAATAGCCCAAATACCTCGCCAAAGGAGGGCCTTATCTTGGAAGAAGAAGGGTTCCTAACCTTATTAGGAAATGTATTTGGATGGCTCACTGACGGAACCCAGAGCACACTCCTCCTCAGGGCTTAACATGGAATTCATTGTCTTTTTATTCTTTAGCGCAGGCTTATAAGTAGAATTGTGCATATTTGGGATAGCTCTCGTTACTCCTCATACTCCATAAAAAAATCCCTTACTGACTTAAGCATTAAAGTACTTACGTCGGGACTAATGTTCATATTATTGATAAATACCTATTTATCGATGACCCAAAAAAAAGACATTATCATTTTTATTAGAGATATTCTCTGAGAACTTTATTGAAAAAATAGAAAAAATAAAGAAAATTTAAGAGTTTTAAATAAAACTTTGTAATAAAGTATAATAAATATAAAGACACAATTTGAGCAAAAAAATAAATTAAAAAGCTACACAAAAAATCAAATTTCAACCTAAAATATGCCAAACCAAAAATCATTTTTTTCCCATCCACACAATATACAACGTTTTTGAACATACAAATCTTCACAACATATGCATCTAACAATGTCTAAATAAGACTTCAAACATTCAAAACAAATTAAGAAACATATTTATAACTATTAGAAAATAATTTTCTTTTCCATAATTAAAAAATATAATTACTTAAAATTTAAAATAAATTAAAAATAACAAAAAATATATAAAAATTTAGAATATAAATATATAATCATCCAACAACATACAACCTTATACAACCAAAGCTTATTAGAATTTTTTAGACACTTCATTACTTTTTAACAAATTTTCATATTTTTCATATATAAAGTCATAATAAAAAATAGTTAAATATTGAAATTTGATTTGTTTGCTTCACACATGTTAGTAAAAACTGTTTAGATAAAAAATAATGCTCAAAATATGTAATCAATCCCTTAAATTATTATTTTTATTTAATTAAAGATTAATTTATAAGTAAGGATTAATTTCAAAAAAACTGTTTAGATAAAAAATAATGCTCAAAATATGTAATCATGTTAATAGTATCATGATTTAAAGCCCTAAAGCCTCAAAGTGCATTTGAGGGGAGATAATGATTTAGGCTTTGTTCCTAAATTTTCCTTTTTAAAAATAAAAATGGAAAACTTGTAAAGAAAAAATAATTCTTTTGAAAGGTCTGTCATGTTAAAAACATTATCAAATATATACATAATCAATTTTAGGCTCAATCAAATAATTTAGGAAAAATCCTTAATTTGAGTATGCTTCCCCAAATTTTCAAAAAATTTCCAAATCTACTTAATACAATGAAAAAAATAATCAATTTTGAATGCAAAAAATAAGAAAAGTGGAGAAATAATACTATGTTTTACTGAAATAGTTTTTGATGCCTAAACCCTAAACCCCCCTCCTCACCCCCTTCCACAAAATCCAAATGAAAGTTTCAAAAATTATTATTCTATGAGGGAGAGGAGTTTTCATAGGTAAAGAAATGAGTTTGGGGCGATGTAAAGTAAAATAGCTCCCACGAGAGGGGTTTTTACGATCCTATTTGATTTTATCATTTAGAAAATGTGATAATATCGACATTATCTTGAGATTTTATTAATAAATTAACAAAAATAATGTTGATGTTCAAGGTAAAATTAATGATAATATTGATATTCAAGGTAAAATAAAGATAAAATCATTTTCAATTATTATTTATATGGATGAGTGGTTGGATCACACCAGCAGGGACGGCGCCCACTATCTTGTCTTGCAGGACCCAATCAAGGGTTATCTCGAGAGACCGATTTGACCCAAATAGTAATTAATGCCCATTTGGGTACTGGCTTCTATGCTACTTTCAGCTGTTAAACGAAAAACGTCATTTTTCAAAGCTATTAAATGCTAAGGTTCCGACTGTTTTCACACGTGTAAAAGAGAAATGTAAGATAAAAGAGGAATAAAATGTACAAAATTGTTTATGTCAACTAAAACCATGTAATAAAAATGAAGTAGATTATTAGAATAAAAGCGAAATGTGATGAATGACAGAAGTCGAAAAAATAGGTTGAAAGATGGAGAAATTAGTAACAATAACTGAATAACTGAAAAAATATCTGGGGTAAAAACTAGAAATGGTAGGGCTAATGATTGAAAGATGTTAAGTAATAATTCGAAAGAAAAAAGCACAGAGGGAGTGTTTATTTTGTTCCGGTTGAAGTAAAAGAGGAATTTTACACTGCAAGGGCTGTCATGTGCTTTAACTCGAGATTAAATATTTATACTTATAGCCAAAATTAGCTTCCATTTATAAGAAAAATCTATTCTTCTTGCTTATATTAAGAGAGCTACTTTTAAGCTATAATTTTCTAACTTAGCGTATTCTCTGGCCATGTCATTTCTCGTATTCTCTGGCCTTGTCATTTCTCCCGTATCTTTCATTGTGTATCTCCCATTTGGTGTACTTGGACGTGGAGGTTGAACGTTGGTGGTACAAGTTGAAATTTGTAAAAATACCATGTTCTTGTAGCTTAGAATTAAAATGGAGAGAAAATTAGTGTTACCAATATATGAATAATGTTAATTATAAGTTAAATAAAGTTAAAATAAATATAAAATAATAATTAAAAATATAAATAATGATGAAAAAAGTAATGATATATTTGTGAATAAGGAAAAGATTTTGGAAAATTAGAAATATAGAAAGTAAGGGAAAAGTAGGGAAATGATTTGATATAATGAGAAACAATGGTTAAAAATAAAATGAATAAAAATAAAATAAGTAGACTTTTTGTATGAAGAGATGAAAAATAATCATTGAAAATATATATAATAATGAGAAAAGTAAAATTGTTAGATAGTTAAAATGTAAAATTGGATTTGACTCTTTTTTGTTTTTATTATCAAGGGTGTGTTGGGAAATAAGGGAAAGGATGTGGGAGAAAAAATGTATGAAAATTAAGAAAATGATGTGATATAATAAAGGATAATAATTAAGTAAAAACTAAATAAAAATAAAATAGATAGATTTTTTATATTAAAAGATATAAAATAAAAATAAAAATAAAAATAATAAAATGGCAAGTTATTAAATAATTAAGATATCAAATCATAAAAAAAAAGATGTGCAAAAGAGATACATATGTAAAGTTGAAAAAAAAATTTCCACTCTTTTTTTTTCCCTCGTAACCAAACATACCCTAAATGTTACATCAACCGAAATGAAATTTAATTCCATTCCATTGTATCCATCAGGCCCTGCATGCATGTCTGACGGAGTCTGGGTATGCAAAGACCTTGAGTCCAAACACCAAAGGCGTGCCACGGCAATTCACCCATGGCTTTTTGAGCACGTGTGAAATTATCAACCTCTATTTGCTCGACCATAGCCGCACGTGTAAAATAAACTGAGGAGAAGACTATTACGACATTCTCCCTCCCAGTCTACCCTTCCCCTCTCTGTTTCTGCCCCTCAGAGACAAACAGAGAACGAATGATCGATCCCATCTCGCTTCCAATAAATTAACCTCGACCCAATCTCGCGGCCTTCCCATTCTACCTACTTCTATCAAATTCCTAAAATCCTCCTCTCTATCTTCGGATTTCACCCATCCAAGAGCAACCCAAACCCAAAACCCCATTGCAAATCTCAGCCTTGTCATTATCCAGAACCCTAGCCCTTCAACTTCGATAATTTCCATGTTGCGATATCGGTTCTGATTCTATTTCTGACGCGTTGCTTCTACCATTTTTACTGTAATTTTATCTCCTTCGCATCGATGTTTGATTTCTGTTGGAATTCCGTTTATCTTTGGGGAGCTAAAGATGAATACTTCCATCTTTCTTTTACGGTTAATTTGGTCAGTTTGCGACTGCAATTTGGTTGCTTTTGAGTATCCGTGCCTTACGAATTGTCCTTGTGGGGGTGGAGCTGTCCATTTTGGGTTGGAACTATTATTCCCGATTCATTGATTTTATTTTTCGTTCTGATGGAATGCTATCTTCAAGTGTAGGAGATTGATTAACTGTGGCCACCAATGCAATTGAGGTAGGTATGATTATTGGGAACGTTGATTCGGTGGGCTGACATTTTACTGGCTGATGGCTTAAAAGTCGCTTTGGTTGAACATTGATGATGTTCTTATCAAAATTGGATTTTGGCTATTGAATGTGGAATGCTTATTATCTTTGGCCTTTTATCGCTTTTTTTTTTCCATGATCTTTAGATGGGTTTTAGTTTCCAACTATTAGGTTTTTTCATCGAAAAGTATTTTCCTTAGGAGATCAAAAGTTTCTTTAATAAAAATTTTCTATGAAGCATGGAGTGTGATGCTTCCATATACACGTTAACATGCATGGTGCATGTGATGATCTGAGGTGGATGGCAAGATGGGCATCACACAGCTAAGAAATTTGAACTACTCTGATCATCTGATACATGCAAATTTTGCTCGTTGAGCATGGATTGTTAATAAACTTTTTCCCTTTTTTGAGTTAACATTCAACTTGCAGCTTTTAATTGGTTGACCATCGGAATTCTGATCAGCAGAAGCCTAGAACTCTGATTACCCTTACTATTTTGTTTTCATGGCCCATGTGCATGATGGCCTTTGACTGAGGATTCTGATCAGTTCGGTCTAGTGCCTCTGTGCAGTGGTGGTGTTTGAAAGTCTGCACATTGTAGTAGGATTATGCTTTATTGGTTAGCTAATAACTTAGATAATGTCCCGGAGACTGGCTTTGTTTTTGTTCAGAGAATGTTATCAGTGATGCTGGTTTATCTTTTCTTGTCATTCTTTGTATCATATGCATAGTTAAGGTTATATTGGTGGCATAATAAAAATATAATATTGCTTTTGGCAGAGATCATATTGTTTTTATTGGGGAATTTTATTGGAAAAATAATCTTTTTAATAAAAGTACATAATAAATTAAAATAAATATCAATGCACATTTAAGCAAAAAAAACAAAAACCTTTAAATGTTAACATTTGATGACTAATGGAAACACATTAGAGACCCATGCATATGACCCCAACAAATTTAGTATGACTTTAATACATGAAAATATAAGAATATATTGATATAAACACATATAAATAATATATGGTTTAAGGAGGCTATGACATTTGTTTGAGAAGAAATAAGGGAGGAAATGGTCAAAATGGGATTTGGGTGATAATTTGTAATCAAAATGATAATATATCTGATATTATCGATAAATTGTGGATAATATTGATAATATCTGTGGTAAAATGAGTGAATTAGAGATAATATCAATAATATCTAATATTATTGTTAAAATTCAGAATAAATGAAAGTATTAGTTTCTTCTCAGATAATTAATCGGTCACATCCTAAAAGATATTATTGGAGATGATATCAATAAAGCGAACATTGCTTTCTGCACATATCCACTATGGGCATCATCTTGGTGCTCTTCTTGATAATGGATTTTATATTTTTTTCTTGCAAATTGTTTTCATCCAATCTTTGAAATCTGAATTCGATAATTTTTTCTTAGATTGGAATCCCACATGCTTTTGCACTGTTGAAAATGAGGTTTCTCATTGTTCAGTTTGGAAGTTCTTGTTGCTTGTAATGTCCGTGGTTTTAGTTACTATTTAGTCTATACTTTAATGTTGGCATATTGGTCTTAGATTGGAAACCTGAATTGATAAGGACTGAAAAGTTGAATTTGGATTACTACTACTTCGTTGGCAGCAAATAATTAGGTACAAGTTTGGATTATGGTCAGTTAGTTGGATATGAGAAGAGAGAAATATTGTTATAAACATTGTGATGTACCAATTATGATTTGGAATAAATTTGGAACAACTTGTTCATCTGTTACTTAGTTACCCTAATATTAAACCATTGTCAAATCTAAACTTGCAATTACAACCTTATGCTAACTTCCCCCAAGATTGACATCAAATTCCTACTTTCTATTTTTCATTCTTCTTTCTTTGATCTCTACCTTTTATGTTTATTTATTGTTGTTACAATGCAAAGAAGTTGTGCTTTGTCAAGGTCAGGTTAGTTAGAGCTTAGAAGTTAATACATGTTAGATTGACCATAGTTTGCAACCTTTTGTTTTGAGCTTGAATTCAAACCAAGTTGGGCTTAAAAAAGCCTAGATCAATCATTTAACACTATACATCATGCATAGTATATTATCCAATAGTATATTATCTATGTTTTTCTTATTTAATTCATGCATTTGAACTGTTATTGAGGTGCTAAGCCAAGCAAACTTCATTCAAGGTCAAGCTTAGCTTGTTTACTAAATGAGCTTAGTACTTGAGCTTGAGCTCTATTGAGCTGAACCGAGCCATCTTGTGAGCTAGTCTATGTCAGTTATGGTGCTAATTATTTTGGTTTAACTACACTTGTCTAACTCTGAATTTGGATTTTTTACTGTCTTTTTCAGGTTCATCTCTAGCTTTTTGGCTGTTGTTGCCTTCTGAAGTATTTCAAGTTTGGTGGTCATGTGAAGTAATTCTATACGTTTTCTATGCGTCCTACTGTATTTTGGATTTGCAACTTAGATGAGCTGAATGAATCTATATCATGGCATCGACTAGTAAATTCGAGCTGTCTTCTGGTAGCCCAGATGGGCCATATTCTAGTGGGCATCGGGGGTCATACCCAGCTTCTATGGACCGGTTGGGCAGCTTCCGTGAAGCCATGGACAACCGACCATTGGCACCTCCAGGGATGATAAGAAGTGGTTCAACATTGTCTCATTCAGAAGTGATGAATTTTTTGCAGTCTTTACCTTGTGAAGAAAAAACAGTAGCTGCTGAGCACAAGTTACCTCGAGAGCTGAAGAGAGTTCTTGTGTCAGCCCTTGGTATCTCTCCTAGTGATTCTTTGTCTGGTACTTTAAATGGGAAGCCTCTAGCAATGCCTTCTTTAGAGGAGCTTAGACGTGTCAAGGCTACTCTAAATGAAAACTCTACAAAAGCAAGGTAATTATTTTGCTTTGAGCTGTGAGTTGTTCTTGGTCCATGTATTTCTGAGATATAGGTGGCAACTTAGTTCATCTGTGTAAGATATGGCCTAAAAATTATGACCAGCCTGCTGTTCTGATGGGCTACATTTGTATAAGAATGTGAACATTTAAAATAAAAACTTGAACGTCCAAAAGTGTTTTGAGGTGCAGTTAGGAGAAACCTTATGAGCAGACTGGCCTAATTTTGGGCCACAGCATAGATATTATGGGTCACCTTGGTATTACTTGGGTCTTACCCCCACATGGCGAAAAATAGTTTGGAATAGAGATCATCTTCTTATTAGTAGCCTTATCAAATATTCATTCATTTTCCTGCTTGGAAGGGCTCTTTGTGCCATTAATATTTGATGTAATCATGAAATGTTTGACTCTATCAGTGATCGATCGAAAACCTGGGATGATGCTATTTCCAAAATTGAGAAGTACCAGAATGTTGTATCCAAGAAACGTTTGCGATCTGATGTTTTATCAAGTGAGCGCTTAAATTCTTCATTGCTTGGAGATCGATCAATTCCAGTGGGAACCGTATCTAAGATGGTTTCACAAACCCATTTGAGCTCTAGTGGTTTCGAACTTGGACCTCAAAAATCAGAAGATAAGTCCAAGAATGCAATACCAAATAAACGTGTTCGGACATCTATGGCAGACATGCGGGTAAGTATGCTCAAATTATTGTTCTAAACCTTGACTGTAATCTCAGCTCAAGTATTAACTTCTTATGGTTTTGATGGGAATCTCCCCATTAGATGAATAATCCAACATGGACTCAATATGAAATATTAGTGTGTGCATAAAAGGAACCTATATTTTTGTTCTTATGCTCAGTTTACTTCTACTTATTATGAACTGCTTCCTTGAGAAGGATTGTTTCAAAATCCTTTTCTCATGCGTGTGTTTGTTTATGGCAATCTTCTTTTGATGGATGCATTGTTGCAAATAGCATGAACATTTGTGCTTTGTTTATTTCTAGTGCTTATTGGGTGCTCTGGAGTGGATTTAGTTATTCGGCCATGGGCTACTTTATGCTTTTTTCTATGGTGACATTCAAATTCTGATTTGTTCAGATGGATGGACGAGGTAACAGTCTTTCCAGGCCGTCAGGGCCTATGGAGCGGGATAGAGACACATTGAAACTAGTAAATAGTGGTGCAGTTCAGTCTGAAGAAAAGGGTCGGTCATTGACCACTGGTGTGGAAGGTTGGGAAAAGTCAAAGACAAGAAAGAAGCGTTCTGGGATAAAGTCAGATGTTTCTGCTAGTGCTGTTTTGTCTAGACCTTCGGACGGTGATCGGGAACCCAAGCACTTAATCCAACAGAGGATTAATGTCGATGCTCGATCAAGATTGAATAATGCCCATGGTTTTAGGTATTTTTTTCTTGCTGTTGTTTTTTCATTTATTCTTTTTAAATCTCATTTGAAATTCTTATCTCTGCCATTAACCCCAAAGCCTATTTTTGGGTGCCCAAAGTGAACATTGAAATGCCAGACTGCGGAAATGATTATTAAAATCTTTTATTTCACCATCTTTGTTTGTGTTTGATGACAACCTAACCTATTATCTGAACTTGCAATGCTTTTGAAAGACTTTTCTCAAGCTGAATCAATGTTGACATGGTTTAGGAGAGCTGAAAAATTATTTAATCTTTTATTGTGATTTCATATGTTTGCCTCTAAGATCATAGTAACATGCAGACATTCCCAATTGTTTGTCATAGACCCTCAGTGTAGTGAAAAGGCAGTTTCTGGGCATCTAATTCTCAATTTCTATGTGTTGATATATATTTAATTACCACTTTTAGGGCTCTTTACTAAATTCTTCACATGTTTAGTACCTAAATCTTTGTATGTGTAATTATCCGACAATAATGTTAATGAATATCGTGATGTGTACACAATTCGTACCTGTTTTAGGCGGAATCCTAAAAATTAGCATTTGTTTATTTGATTTGGGATTAGATTGTTATTTATGGTATTTTATTTGTTACGCAAATTCTTAGGATTTTGCTTTTGAGTCTATAAATAAAGTAGTTTGGATTAGGATTTGTTAACGCTTTAATGATTGAAATTTATTATTTCTGCTTGCACTTTTTTCCTAAATTTTTTCCTACTTCTCTCCTTTCTTCCCTTGAGAGGATTCTTCCTCTTTGTTATCTTTTCTTCCTATTTGTCTTACATCAAATTGGTATCAGAGCCAACTTGGTGATTTTTAAATCACAATTTCCTCACTATAATTCTGCTCACCATGTAAGAAATTTCCATACAAGTTCTAGCCCCTTTGTGCAAGCTATTGTACGACGTTTATGAATGCAAACCAAAGCATCTTCTTTAGATTCCACTTGCGTTCTCTTGGCGTAAAAGGGTTTTTGAGATTCAAGTTTAGTGTTCTATTCATATGAAAATCGAATCCATCTCTATTGTAGATTTTCAGAGCTTTAGTTTAGTGCATGATTGAAGCCTTTAAAGATACTGTCATCAGAGTTGGTGACCCAAGCTATTGGAAAAGGCACTGGAAGTGTCAATACCCATAGCTTGCTTTATTACACCCAAAGCCAACGCATCCAGTGTTGATTTCCAGCAAATTTGGAGAACTATCACTTTGAGTTCGGTGACTCACAGTGTCGGTAGAGCTCCTCGAAAGTCATCTTCTTAGTTTTCGGTGAGCCATAGCGTTAAAAATAATACCATAGTGTCAGAACCACCTTTGTAAGGCTCTAATCATCTTCCTTTGTCTCTTGCGAGCCAAAACAAAGACTCCATAGCTTCTTGTTTCATCTTCGACCCCTGCCAATCCATCTACAACACATCTTCGGCATTGGAGATCTTAGGTCCGACCACCACAGATTTCGGACCTATTGTCCGATGACTCTGGTTACGCCGAATAGCACTGATGACCTCTTTAGTGGGTTTCGAACCCACCTCCATCCTTGCCTGCAACGAGCGTAATAAGAAGACAATGGGGAGGGGAGGATTTTTGGGTTTTTTCAAACAGGCCCTCAATTTTTTCTTTTTGTAATTAAACCTATTTTACATTATTTTAAAACAACTCCTTACTTTTTGTCAGTTGCAAACCGACCCTTGTTAGAATCTTTGTAAGTTAGTCCATCTAGGATTTTTTGCGGAACCGCCCCTACCTGCCCAGAAATTTCCTGAACAGCCCCTCTATCTCAGAAATGTCAGAAAAGCCCCTATCTTTGTTGAAAATTGTAGAAAAGCCTATTTTCAAAAATTTCAACAAGCCCTTTCTTTCAAAAATTGCAATTTGGTACATGGGTACTTAAGAAAGGTTTTTAGGCCTTCTTAAAGGGAAAATTTCTTTCACTTGAGCTTGAATTAATTTTTATTTGTTGGTCAAGTTGGGATTCTATCCCTTCTTCATTATTTTACTTGCTTCGGTGAGTTTATTTAACATCTTTAAGTTAATTATTTTGGTGTGACTTTTTATATTGTAGTGACATCCATCTTTATAGTTTTGAATTGCATCATCTATTCATTCTGAGCCACTTGTGTTGCACCCATCATGGTTACCAATACACAACTTGCAAGTACAGTTGAAAAGTTATCCCAAACCCGTGATCTCCTAAATGAAAAATATGACTCCCTATGTCAAAAATGTGAGAACTTATCTCTAGAACTAGCCAATTTCACTAAGCACTTGTCCCATATGGAATATAGATTCCAAAACCAGTTTTAAATGCAGTTAGAAGTCCAAACTCAGTCCATATTAAAGCATCTAGGCAAATGTTCTGTTGATGATTCAAGGACAGATTTTCTAGAACCTAATGTAGGTCAATCTTCTCATAATGGGTATAATTAGAGTCCTGTGAGATTGCACCACCAGCATAGAGGTATTTTTCCTTCTCTGAGTACACTTAGGGGTCATAATCAGTTTATAGGTCTTGGTAGAGAATTTACAGTTGAGAACCTATGAGGTTTTCCAAATGTTAGAGAAACACATGTGATTGAACCTTAGCAACAAAATAAGGTTTAAGTACGAGACTTTCATCGTCAGTTACAACGGAATATGGTAGTTGATCGTAGGCATATCGTTGGGAGTGATGATGTCACAAAAAATGTCAAAGTTGATGTGTTTAGTTTTGATAGATAGTTTGATCTATGCATCTTCATTGATTAGATAATTGAATTGGAAAGATTCTTTGAGTGGTATAATATGATAAACAGTGCATCTGATTTGCAAAGATGAAGTTGATAAGATCTGCCAAACATTACTGGTTAGGTGTGGAAAGGGACAAAAGAGGATAGAGAGATACATATCACCACATAGGTTGATATGAAAAATAAATTAAGATTAAAATATGTGCCTTGTTTTCACAGAGACCAATTAATGGATAAATGGATGAATTTAAGACAAGAAACCATGACCGTCATCGAGTGGTATTAGAAATTTGATCATTTCTTTTTGAGATATTAAATTAATGAGGAATGATGGGTGATTCATGCTAAATTCGTCAATGGTCTTAAATTAGAATTGAAATGAGAATTGGTCTTACATGTTGCATAGACCATTGAAAAGATAATTTATAAGGCTTTGGAGCTTGAGAAGTATCAAAAGTCCTCACCTTTTGGACGCCTGACTTCCCAAATTGGGGAGACTCAGGCAATTAGATATACATATAGGTCAGTGTCTAACAGAAGAATGAGTTCACAAAGTATAGGTAGTAATAACCTTGTCCAAAAATTCTCTAGAGATGCTTGTTCCAATGTTGCATCCAGTTCACATTCTAGGGTGTCAAGGATTGAATGTTTTAAGTGTTATGGTAAGAGTCATAATGCATCACATTGTCCTAATCGTACTCTTACGATAGAAACGGAGAAAACTAAGGATTATGATCAGAGGAAGATAGATTGTGTTGTTGATTCATGAGATGAACCAGAGAATCTAGATCCAGAGTATAATGAAAATTAGTATGATATTGAGCGTGCAAGTATCATGAGATGTATTTTATCTACTTCTAATTCTAATAATGATTGGAAGCGTATTGACATTTTTCATGTATTTTTCACATGTGGTAACACTCTATGCAAAGTTGTTATTGATGAAGGTAGTTCTATGAATGTTGTTTCAAAGGCTGGTATAGTCAGGATGAAATTGAAATATGAGCCCCATCTTAAACCATACGGAGTGACATGGGTAGATAAAACTATACTTCCTGTCTATGACAGATGTTTGATTTTAATTAAAATTATAGATTATGAGAATCAAATATAGTGTAATGTTCTTCAAAGTGATGTGACTCATATTTTACTTGGTTGTCCTTGGTTATTTGATATAAATGTCATACACTATGGAAAATCAAATATATACTTTTTCAAACATAATAAAAAATCTATTCTTTTGAGACTAGTCAACCCAATAGTGAAAGAAAGATCTCAAAAGAAAATTCCTCCCATAGAACTCTTGGAGAAAAGATCTTTGCATATTTTGGCTAAAGGAGAATTTGAAAGAGAGAGTAAAGAGTTTGGTTTAGTGTTGATGTAGGTAGGAAAGTTTGAGTCTAGTGTTTGTTTAGTTGAGTTTATTGTTCAATCATCTGAAGTTGCAAATCTTTTGAATGAATTTAGAGATGTGGCCCTCGAAGATTTACTAATAAAGTTACC
Organism: Pouteria campechiana; assembly: GCA_036873735.1. Taxonomy (NCBI): domain Eukaryota; kingdom Viridiplantae; phylum Streptophyta; class Magnoliopsida; order Ericales; family Sapotaceae; genus Pouteria; species Pouteria campechiana. The sequence continues at coordinate 46,715 of JAYJMB010088217.1, read as the reverse complement.
ACCTATAAGGGATATACAACATGCTATTGACTTAGATTCGGGATTATAACTGTTAAATTTACCACATTATCAAATGAGTCCCAAAGAATGAATTGAACTCAAATGGCAAGCGTTTGAGATGATCAATAAAGGTTTCATTTGTGAAAGCATAAGTCTGTGTTGTACCTATCTTGTTAACTCAAAAAAAAAAGGGTCTTGGAGAATGTGTGTGGATGGTTAAGCCATAAATAAAATAACAATCAAGTATAGATTTCCAATACCTAGACTGAATGACATGTTGGATGAAATAACTGGTTCACAATGGTTTTCCAAAATTGATCTTCTTGTGGATACCATCAAATTCGGATTAGAATTAGCGATGAGTGGAAGACTATTTTTAAGACTCAATATGTGTTGTGTGAATGGTTAGTGATGCCATTTGGATTATTAAATGCATCTAGTATTTTCATGAGGGCTATTACACAAATTTTAAGACCTTTCGTTGGAAAATTTTTGGTAGTTTGTTTTGATGATATCTTGATTTATAGCCATTTTAAGAAAGATCATTTTCATCATTTGAAATATGTTTTTGAAACACTTCGAGTTGAGAAATTGTATGTTAATTGCAAGAAGTATTATTCTATGTAAACCAATGTGATCTTTTCGGGATTTGACATATCAACTCATAGTTTAGTAATGAATCCTTTTAAGGTAAATGTTATTTGAGATTGATCCAAACCTAAATTCCTTCATGAGTTTTGTAGATTTCATGGGTTAACTAGTTTCTATAGGCATTTCATTAGAGGTTTTAGTTTCATTATGACTCCAATAATTGATTACATGAAAGGAAATGAGTTTCAATGGTCCAAATTTGCATTAAAAGCATTTTATGAAATTAAAAAGAGAATGGCTGAGGCACCTGCATTGCAATTTCTTAATTTTTCAAAAAGTTTTTGAGGTTGCATGTGATACTTTAGGAGTTGGTATTGAGGTGTTTTTAAGTGAAGAGGGTTATCCCATTGCATATTTTAATGAGAAACTTAATGAAGCTAAATAGAGATATTCGACATATGATAAATTTTTTTACGCTGTAGTGCAAGCATTGACGCATTAGAGGAATTACTTGTTATCTCAAAAATTAATACTTTATTCTGATTATGAAGGTTTGAAATATTTGCAATCATAGCGTAAACTTAGTGTTAAATATGCTAAGTGGATAGAATTTTTTCATGAATATACTTTTGTTCTTAAGTATCATGCAGGTGTTGAGAGCAAGCCGCAGATGCCTTTAGTCATGTAGTTGCAGTCCTTCAAGCCATAAGTGTCAATGTCATAGGTTTTGATAGGTTGAAGATGAGTATGTGACATGTTTACAGTTTGACATTATTTTTTATAAGATGTAGAGTGGAAACTGTCAAGAGTATGTTGATTTTGTGGTCAAGGATGATTTTTTGTTTAAAAACTCAAAGTTATGTATTTCTAATACTTCATTGTATGACTTTTCAATTTGGAAATTACATGCAGGAAACATTGCAGGACATTTTGGTAGAGATGAGACAATAACTTTAGTTGAAGATAGGTTTTATTGGCCTTCATTGAAACGTGATGTTGCTAGAGTTTGTGTTTATGTATAGAATGTATCAGCTAGCAAAGACGAAGAAAAGAAATACAAGATTGTACACACCATTACCTATTTTACGAACTCCTTGGAAAGACATTAGTATAGATTTCATTCTTGGTTTATCTAGAACTCTTAGAGGATATAATTCTATTTTGGTAGTGGTAGATTGATTTTTAAAGATGACTTATTTTCTACCCTGTTAAAAGATTGTTGATGCATCATATGCTCATTTTTTGTTTGGCCTAATTCTCTTTAAATTCTTTCTTACTTCTCCCTTTTCTGTTCTTCTTATTCTCTTGTGAGGGTTCTTTCTCTTTCTTAAAGGGTTCTTCTTATTCTCTTGTGAGGATTCTTTCTCTTTCTTCTCTTTTCTTCCTATTTGTCCTACATTAGTAGGCACTCATCAGCTTCATCCCTTAAGGTGTGGGTGTTAGGTTCAGATTTCAGCTAGAATCTAAAATAAGGTGTAGGTGTGCGCCTAGGTTCAAGGTGCACTCAAGCACACCTCTCTAGCCTTGATAAGGGTCAGGTGAGGCCCCTTCACTAAGGCGATCACATTGTGCCATTGTTTCCTTAGGCTTTAGGCATGCACCCGATTGAACTTGCCTAAAAAATATATTAAAAAAAAAAAGCTTTCAACATTTGAATAGGGTTCTGACTATTTCAATTTCCCTTTCCTTTCTTAACTTAACCAAAGGATCATCCTCTCCATTCTCTGCATCGTCTTTTTTAATTACAATTGCTATGCATTTTTTTAAAATTTTTTTTGCAGAGTTACTTGGTGTTGCCTTTTGAGTTTAAACTCTTTTAAGTGATATTGATCCATTGCATTTAAATATTGAATTTTAGAGTAATGCAATTTGAGGTAGTTTTACTATTAATGATTATGATTTAAGATTTTATTTAATATTTGAATTATGTTATTACTTTATTCTTATAAATTATGAACACTATTAAATTTATTTAATTTTACATAATGTCCCTTGCTTCACTTGGGCATGTGCCTCGATTACGCGCATTATGGTAAGGCCCTAGAAGCCTTTGTACCTTGGTGCGCCTTCCACAATGTAAATTGGCATGTGATACCCACAACTGAAACTTCTGAATCTTTTAGTGTACGATCCCACTTCCTTTTTAGTGACATCCAAGAAAATTCATTAAAGGGCTTTGTGGTCGTTAAAGGGCCTTGTGGTGATGATTTGATGATTCTATTGGGTGTCACTGAAGAGGGTACCATGATGAGCAGACAACCCAAAAATGACTATTTGAAAAATTTTGGTTTGAAAATCAATTTTGGGCATGATTATACATGGTTTGATCCATTTGAATTTGAGTCAAGGCTGAATTTTTAGTTCAAAGAGAAAGTAAGGGGCTTACATGATGGATCGAGTGAATATTTTATACAAAAGTCAATTGACTTGTCCACAAATTTTGAACAAGCTCACCCTACAAATTTTGATTTGGGAAAATTTAATTGTTACTTCTTTTGACTGAAACTTTCACACTGCATCTATTCTTTAATGTTTTAAATTTCTCAAAGATTTTAAATATTTCTGTTGTATTTTTTTGCAACTTTTATGTCAAATATGGGTTTTGCTAGCATCTTCACCCCTTTCCAAGGTTTTTTGATGACATGGGATAGCTCAATCATCAGCTTGAACTGTCTATGCATCTCGTAAAGGTAGGTCTCATTGTGATGTACTAGTGAAGAATAGACCCACCACCACCCTATGCGAAGCATTGGACAAAAAATTATGCTCATATGCAATTTGTCTGGCTTGAGGATGGCATAGGATATCTGCTCCTTTTATGAGGGTGCTCATATTTGCTAGATGTTCAGGTCTTGAATATTTTGTGGAGAGACTCATTTGATGGGTGTAGTGGATGTGATGAGGAGATCTGTTTGGGATCCTCACCAATAAGACTATATGAAACTTACAATGCAGCTCAAAGTGTAGGGCACTGTTCCTCATAAGTGAAAGCAGAAGAAGAAACTCTTGCAGTTAGGATTTCAGAGTCGAGTATGATACCTTTATTGTGATTCTATTGCTGCTTATAATTCTAGCACACTGTTGACATCCATTGGGGCCTTTGATAAAGCCATTATGATATGATTGAGGCTGTTGCAACAACAAAATGTGCCATCAGGATCATCATTGTCATCACTGGATGCCAAGTAAGAAAATGTTCAAGTTGCTTTTGTCCTTATATCAACCTGATGAACCCCAGAAGTGAGTATCAGTGTGTTGGCTCTGCACTGGGTTTGCTGTGATGACTTAGCTTTGTGGATTGTTTACAACTCTTTTATTGTTTTGCTCGCATCACTTTTATCTTTGTTTACTCTGGCACTTAATGAATTTCTCTCATAGATATTGCTTCTGTATTGTGAAAGCTAATTATAGCCAAAATATTAAACATTGTAAGGACAATACACGACATTGGACTGTTGAATAGTCTAATTCATCGAAATTTGGTTTTTGATCTTCAGAATAAAGCAAAGAACGGTCAGATTTGCAGCTGATTTTTCTTTGGGGAGGAAAATATAAATATTGCAGAAAATTTAAAAAATTCCAAAAGAAGTGAATATGTTGGCCCCCAAACTGTTCTGATTAATTGATTCAAAAGAAGTGAGCACGTTACCTCCTGAATTGTTCTGATTAATTGATGCATTCTTTTCTATACCATGACTGGGGGCTCTTCTTCTCTTCTTTTGTTTTTCTTTATAAATTCCAGGCTTTATTTGTTGGATTTTAGAATGCATCAAACTTGTGTAACAGTGGTTAGATTTTGCATGCATATCTACTGATAAGTTGCATGCACCTAGTTTGGTTTTACTCATTCTTGTATCTTAACCTGCAGGTCAGGGCCTCCTAATGGCATTGTTGGAGTTGGGAAGTTAGACCTAACCTCTCAGCAGAACAGTCCAGGTATGCGAGCCACAACAAAGGTTGACCATGATAATTCCACTCTCCCCGGTGATAGAAGAGATCGTCCTGTTATTTCTGATAAGGAAAGGGCCACCCTCAAAGCTGTTAACAAGTATGCAGATTGTCTTTTACCATGACAACTTTTTCATTCAATCAAATATTTGCACTTATCTACTGAAACTATGTGATGACACAAGGACCGGTCTAATGAATGCACAGGCCTGACTGGGCAGGGACATTCTTGGGCCTGATTTTGCATCATTGCATTATTATGACATACCTACTCAAGATAGTCCAGGCCTGTCCTTGGTGTTTATATGCCAGATTGGTCCTGTATTGCTGGTTGAGTCATTGGAAGTGTGTGCTAGGGGACTTTCAGGTCTGTCTTGTGGACAGGCTAGATGCTTCCTACTCTGGTTCATTCTCAACCCTGTGTGTGCTACAAGTCTGTAGCTGAGAAAGCGTGTTTGTCTGAACTAGTATTTCTGGAGGGTTGGCTTCATTTTGCTCCCATTCTACTTTGATTTTCCCATCTACACTTCTTACTAAGATTTTCACTTTTTTCAAATATTCAGGGCAATTACCCAGGATGATAATAATGTAGCTAGTCCTACATCAATTGTAAAAGCAAGTGCAGCAGTTCGGGCTCCAAGGTCAAGTTCGGGGGCATTTCCCAAGCCATCTCCTCATGTCCACCGTACTATTGGGACTCCAGATGACTGGGAGCATCCTCAGAGTTTGAACAAGCTGAATGCTATTGTTGGGGCCAACAATCGTAAACGTTCAACCTCAATGCGGTCCTCCTCACCACAGTGGGTAGGGCAAAGACCTCAAAAGATGTCTCGTGTCGCAAGAAGAAGCAACTTGGTTCCCGTGGTTTCAAGCCTAGACGAAGCCCCTACAACAGAGACTGTAGGTAGTCTCACAAGTGCTGATAATGGGTTGGGATTCCCAAGGCATGTGCCTAGTAATACTCATCATGTTAAACTGAAAGATGATAACTTGTTTCTGACTGGACAGTCAGAGAGTGAGGAGTCAGAGGTTGCTGAAAATAAGTCAAGAGATAAGGACAAAAAATCTGTTGAAGGTGATGAGAAGGCTGCATCCATTGGCAGTCTGGCATTGCCAAGGAAGAATAAGGCTGCTGCTGATGAAGATGTGGGAGATATAGTTCGGAGGCAAGGGAGAACTGGACGAGGGTTTACTCCCGCAAGGACTCTTGCATTAGATAAGTCTAATAATGCTGCTGCAGCAAAGCAGCTAAGAAGTGCTAGACTTGGATCTGACAAGATTGAAAGGTGATGCTGCTCACCTGTACTTTCTATTGAGTTTAATGTTCTCAATTGTGGAAAGGTAGTGCCTGGAATTGCTTTTGGTTATGTCTTTCAATTTCTGTAATACCTGTTCATGCATTTGAGATGTGCATGAAACCTAATTGGACAAGCTGACTCCATTCCATCTGATTGTGCTCAAATATTGAGCGACCTACTATCAAGTTCAACTGGTGAATGTGCCTGAATGCGTGGGATATACTGTGTTCAAACCTGGCTAGTGTTGCTAGTGTTCTTTGTGTTTTATTGGTTGAGCATTTTGTCATGGAAATGTCAGTTTCGAAATGCATCTTTAGTTGTCATCTTCCTATAAAAGACATCTCACTCAATGGTGTTCTTTGCATTTTGCATCAGTAAAGCAGGCCGGCCGCCAACTAAAAAGATGTCTGATCGTAAACAACATGCACATCCCAGGCAGATAAATGGTGCTTCAGAATTTGCTGGTATTTGAAAATGTCAATTGAATTAATAAAATTCTTTTGCATGTTCGAAATCATGCATATTCATATGGCTTGGAACTTTCCCTTTATTTTCAGGAGTGTCTGAAGATGACCATGAAGAGCTATTGGCTGCTGCAAATGCTGTTCGGGATTCCAGTATTGTGCTTCTTAGAGATCCACTTCTTTGAAATTGTTTGCTTTTTCAAGTCCTTGAGGGTGATTCTTTTGATTTTGTTTAGGTCATGCATGTTCAAGCCTTTTCTGGAAGCAAATAGAGCCTGTGTTTGGTTTTGTCTCCGTGGAAGACATAACCTTTTTGAAGCAACAGGTAATCATGTGAATATATCATTGCATGCTGTTCAGCTTTTTTCCTGGCCTTTTGAAAGAAAAATTATTTCAATCATTTAAGAATTTTTGTGGGGCATATCTTCAATCTTTATACTCTGTACTAAATTCCCATAGGCTTTAATTTAGTTGTAATATAAATAAATTCAGATTCATCTTGTGAAGGAGTCTGCTGCAAATATTTTGATTTCATGTGATCCTGATCTAAACTCAAAGGTATGAACTCTTTGCTTCACATTGTAACATGCTCTTAATTTCTGTGGTTTTTGATATGATTCTTGAAGGTGGTGTGGAAATGAACAATCTGTATATGATGGAACCACAATGGTTTTTGGAAAGATCAAAAAGGATGAATTAAGGCCTGTACAAGAGGAGAGGCATATTCCAAAGTCTGGAGTGGAATTCTGTACCACTTGGCTTTTCCTGTTATCTTTTCTCATATTTCTTACATACATTCTTTATTCTGTACCTGTTGGATTGTTAGGTTGTGGTAGGAAACTATAATTTTAGCAGAATCCTTTGTCTATAAGTTTTCATCCTTGGGGGCTTTTCTGCAACCCTTATGGCGTCCCTGTTTGTAAGAATGCAAGGATATCTGAATCTTTCAAAAAATGATGCAGGGAAGTGGATGTGGAGTCCATTTAGAAGAAACTTTATTAGGGAAGCTCTTCAAGGGAAACTTCATCCTTGTTTTTTCATTCAGGATGTGTTTGAATAATTGTAAAATAGGCTATCATTTAATATCATGTGACATTTAAGTACGTCAACTACCCATCATTAACTATACTTCCAATCATCAACTCTTATCTTTTGCCATCATTAATTCTATATATTTTGTCTTTATTTACTTTATGACTAATACCATCTTTCATCATTTAAATCTCCTTTTCAACCCCACCTCTTTTATGCGCTTTTACACCTATCCAAAGATTCCAAACACGTCAAGTAAGATTCATGGAGGTTGACATGGGAGAGAGCTGGGAATATTTTAGTTAAATCCTATGATTTTTTTTTTCAAAGTGAGCATTCTCAATGTGTAAACTAGATGAAAATGACCTGTCCTCTTTTGGTCTATCGAATGTGTTGTTTTTGGTGTGGCTAGCAACTAATGAGGGATTCTCACTATTGATCAGCATTGGAATAGAAATTTGGTTTCTAGTTAATACAAGTTTACCTAATTTATTGGAAAGACAAATAGACTGCTGATCAATTGTTTATACACCATCTGATTGAATTGACTGTATGGTACATGGTACTCAATTTTTTCCCCTTTTTTAGAGTAGAATATATGGTGCCAAATTCACAGGCATTCTTTTTAAGGTTTAGTAACAAGAGGAAAGCTCCATGGGAAATCGGCTTCAACCATATGTTCTGGGTCAGTTGGAAGGAAAGAATGCTCGCAAGGGGAAAGTTAAATTGTCAGAAATGTTCTATAGGGTTCTAGGTAATATTGAGCAGCAGGCATTTGGGGTTACCAATGTTTTTGTTGTTGATTCTATTAGAAAAAGGCAGCTTCTGTTGTTGTAGTGTAGTTTTGCTTTTTTATTTTCTTTGTATTGTAGTTTTGCTTTTCTATTTTCGTTGTATGAGAATTTTATGCCAATGTTTCAGATGTACCGACTTCATTGACTTAAGGCAGGGAGATGCCTTTTAGTTGAATGAACAGGGAAGTTGTTTAGGCTGATTGTTGCATTTGGATGCTGGTTGTCAGTTGTCTCTTAGTATGCTGTTACTGTTACTGGAAAGTACTATTGATGGTCGGCAGGGACTAGTCACTTATAGCAAACTTAATTACAAGCTAACTCTGTATGCTAACTATGTATGACTTCCTGTTGTATTCTTCCTTTAGCTTTTCTTTAGTGCCACTGCTTTTTGAATAATATTTGGTTGGTTTGTTAATCTCTTCAAAGTTTTCACTCTTTCTGGTGACCATCCAAGAAAAGGAATTCAATTAGTCTCTGTTTGGGAATGAGAAAAAAAGGGTGGAAAAGTTTTCCATCCTTTTCTACCACCTTTTTTCACACCTTTTAATAGGATTTGACGTCTGAACTACCTAAAAACCCTATTTTTCCCCATTATTACCTATATTTTCAATCATTATTTTTCATTTTTTCATACAAGAAGCTTACATATTTTTTCTTTATTCATTTTATTTCTAATTGTTACCACCTGTCACATCACATCACATCTCTCTCTCTCTCTCTCTCTCTTTCCCCCCTGACTTTTCCATTTTCCTTTTTTCCCCCACCTCTTTTCCCCATTCCCAAACGGGCCCTTAGATAATTAGCGTGCCAGTGAGTCTGACTTGATCCTGACCTTGATATGTCCCATCTCCATGTCAGTTAAAGGTGGCACCTAATAAAAAATCATTAGCTGATTTAAAATCTGTGCAAGAGCTGAAAAATTGTGATTAAACAGGTAAAGATACTTCCCTGCCTGTTCATGCCTGACTTCCAGGGCATGGGACATCATCTTAATTCTTTTTTTTTTTTTTTTAAATATTCCCTGCACTAAGGCTGCATTTTTGTGCATTTGGAAGTGGTAGCTGGTAATGTATGCTATATCTGAAACTTATCTTTGGGATGGTCTGTTAGACACAACACGCATTTATCAGGACTGTTTTTCCTGCTTTCCCTGCCCTGAGATACGTTGAGCGAAGAACAAATGGTCCTTGTCTTTGCTTAACCACCTGTCCCAAAAGGAACCTGCAATACCCTAATGTTCTGTTTTCATGAACTTTTTCCTGATTAATTGCATAGGCTGTATGAATCCTGTTATGCCTTTTCATCAGGGAATTTTTCTTTAGGCATTGAAGTGTCTTTTATATTGGCTTTTCAGGGTGATCTTGGGCCATTGAGCCCATCATTTGTTGGTAGAGATGATGGTGCAATTATCTCAAATAGTCATGGCTCAAATGAATCTGAGGGAGATACAAGGTCTGCCAGTAATGGAAACCATGCTCAGACTCTGACAGATAAGTCTGAATCAAGGTCAGGGGATCATCATGTGATACCGCTTTCCCTACGAATTGTGGCCTCAGGAATTGAGGATATGGAAGAAGTATATTGCAACACATATGATCCATTTGGAGTACGAGTAGAGCTAGAAGATGGTTTGAAACCACATACTTTGAACCCACAGTCCTTAGAAAAAATTCCAAATGTTGGAAGAGTTGTTTCTAATGGTTACAGGGTAACTTCTACTGGGAGATACATTGATGAATTTGAATTTGGTGAGTCAGGATGCGATTATGTTGCTACAGACTCAAGTGTTGAAGTGGTCTCAAACTTTGGGCTTGCACAAAATGGATTACAGCCAGAGGAAGCAGTTGTTTCTGGCATGATCTGTACTGAATTGGACTATCAGCAGATGAGCTTTGATGACAGGATCCTTGTGGAGCTTCAGAGCATTGGAGTTTCTCCAGAACCATTGGTATGTGTTTTTGTATAAATATTTTATTTTCCTTTTCATTGTGAACTATTTGGGGAACTAGAACTGGATGTTAACATGCTTGTTATCTCATTTCGTTTTTCTTTTTTGGTTGGCAATATAGTGATAATGAATATTCGGGTTTCATGCTTATGTATTATGGTGGAAATTCATATCTCGTTTGAAGAATACATAAATCAAATCATAGTAAAATAAAACCCCTCCATCAAGTTTTTTTATTTTTTATGTTTATCTCTGTGCTATACCTCCGTCATTGTTCAAACATTTGGAGCTGTGCTCATTGGGTGCCCACTTCATTGCAAGATGAGTGTCATCCTGCAGTATTCACGACATTCTTGTTCGTTGTGACTTTTTCTAGTTGGTCATCTTGTGGATGAGGTGAATCTAAAAATTATAGCATTTGGATGACTTTGACTATCTGATTGCTATAAGTTTTGTCGGCTGGGTGGGATTGTTTGCTTGTTGTTGAGTTAACGTATCCCTTTCTGAAGCCAGTGATTGGAATTAACTGCTAGTCTGATTCCCGTACCCTTGGGCTTTGATGGGCCTCGAATTATTGGCACACCAGGGTGCATGACTGCCATCTGTATGTTTGAGATATTAGGGTTGGAGGTTTGGAGCTCCTATCCACCACCAAGTGTATGTGTCATTGTAGCATGCTTCTTTCCTCGAAATGTGATGACTAATTAACCAATTTCTTTTTCTTCGGTACTTATGTTCTCCTCTTATCTACTATCAATTGACAGGTGGAAGATGATATAAGTGAAGAGATCAGAAGACTAGAAGAGAAGCTTCAAGGACAGGTATTTTCTAATTTGCTTCAGCAGCTTCCATTCCATGTCTCTGTTTAGTACTAGAACATTTGTTCAGTGTGGGATATCTTTATCCTTCTTCATGATTTTCCACTACATCATATTTATTGCAATCATTGCCCATTCAAATATAACCAAGGTGCATTTCTCAACATCAAAATACGTACAAATCTCACATTGGTCTGCTATGGTGTATGAATGGAGGGATTTTGTGTGTTAACATACATAAAAAGTTTGGAGTTGCGAGACAACCACAAGCATGCTCTGCGAAAATAAGCATCTTTTTTATAGGGTGATTGCTGTTCACTCATATATGAGTTTTGAACGCTTGATTCCACAGGTCATAGGCATTTCTTATATGCAAACACAATAGATTATGCATGTCTCAATGCATGGAAGATGCCCTTGTAACAGCAATAGGAATAATTTAATTGAATCATCACCTATGCATGCTCATACCCATGCAGGCAGGTGATAAATGCTCCATAGAAAGTGTTTCTTTAGGGTGATTTGCTTTTGTTCTAAATGTGAACCGCTTGAGTGTGGGATATGCTTGATTTCTAGGATATCTGTGTTTTTAAGAGGGGCCACCAAAGGCATGGTTTGGATGCTAACTATAAAGTGCAATCATAAATTGTTGGTGGAGTGAGCTCATTTTTGCCATGATTTGCAACAAGGCTGATTTGACAAGAACATTTTCCTTTCTGTAAATTTGTTTATCTGTGCACACATGTATGCATTTTCTGTGGTTATTTGGGGTATATATGCGCAAATAAAAACATGAAGAAAATATAAACACCAGTGATTGAATAGAAAGAAATTGCTGCAGTAATCTTCAATAGTTTTTCAGTAGTGAGGTCACGGGCATACAGTAATCACAAATTTGTTCTTTGATTTCATGATGAACTGCATTGGATTTATGGATAGTCATTAAAACAACAGCAGTTGGATAATTTAATTGACATGCCTTTTGTACTACAGCTTGTGCTAGTAATGGCAATGAATGAACAGTGCATTGATGATCAGTGATCCACCATATGATTGTAAAAGTTGGGGATCATCACTGCAAAATTTTGGACTCCTACTCATTCTTATCTATATCATGTTATTCTGCTTAAAAAGTGTAATATATTTTGTCTTAGTATTGATGCCCTCTCTGTGGATTATGGATTCCACTGTTTTGGACCTCCTGAATGTATGTCTTTGTATTTTTCATATCTTGATGTTGCACTGATATCTGTCCCATAGTATGGCAATGTTCACTACATATGTGGAGAACTAATTTCGCAAAGTTGCATGTTCAGTGACATATTTCCTAATAGCACTAGCACCTTTTTTGGGAGGATCCTAATGTTATGATGTAGTTATATGAAATTGCATATCACTTAACTGTTATCATTGTTGTAATAATTTTGTTGATCTTATAGATTATGGAGAAGAAAAGCATGCTAATTAAAATGGAGGAGGCTATTGCGGGGGGAAGGGAAGTTCAAGAAAGGTAAAAGATGATTTTATTCATTTTTTAAATTGTTATACATTGCTCAACGGTAATAACGCTCAACGGTAACAACTTTACTTTGAGGTTTCATGGTTTCTATGCAAAACTGCTTTTAACAGTTTATGGTTGTATAGGAGCCTTGGGCGACTCGCACTGGACAAACTTATTGGCATTGCGTATAGAAAATACATGGTATCTGCCCTATTTTCAAATTTCCTTGCTCTTCTCAATATATTAAACTTATTAATCTTTTAGTATATTGTTGTCTAATATTGACAAATGCATTCCAAAGTTTAAATATTGTGTTAATAAGGTGTTGGCAATTGATGGAGAACATAATGGGATAGTTATTTTAAGCACTAATGTAGATATCAAAATGGTGTACCAAATGTAAGAGACTCCTACAAATGCAGGTTCTGGGGAGGGTGAGATGTACTTAACCTTACCTTTATTTTTGAAGAGGTTGTATATATGACTTGAATTTGTGTTGCCAAGGATGCAAGCAAAGGGTTTATTTATTTTTGTATATTTAATTTGGGCCAGTGTTCTCAGTTTTATTGAGAGGCGAAATTTCGTTAAGCCTAAAAAGAGAAATTTTCACTAATTTCGGAGAAATTATTGACAATTTCAAGAACTTTTTCGATTAAATATAAAAAAATTAAAAAATAAAGAAAAATTAGAAATTTTTTCATAGAACTTCTTAATAAATCATGATAAATCTAATCGTATATTTAGAACAAAAAGCATTACTTTAAATATCAACATATAAGAAGTAAAGAAAATATATCAATGATAAAAACATTGATCAAGTAGATTTCTAATGCAAAATACTAATAAAGGAGAGATTTAGGTCACACAAAGTTGTTCAAGATGTGCATATAATGTGAATTATAAACAAAAAATATTCTAGAATCATGTTATCACCTATAAATAAATAAAGACAATCATGTTATGGAATAATTAAAACCAGTTACAATAAAATAATTTTAACAAGAAAGACACAATCCTTTTTTACACCCAAATAATTTTTGCATGTATTTAAGACTCTAATTGTACATGTCTTTTATGAGTAATTTTATAAATATTGATTTAGCATAATTTTAATAACATAATTTAAAGAATATATAATATAAACTATTTATTTTCAGAAAATATAAATATCATACGTTTTAAAAATTTTTAGAATAAAAAATCATTCAACAACTTTTATTCTTTAAACATATGAAAAATATATTTTAAAAATAGAAATATATAAACAAAAACTCTGTTTATGTCATAATAGAGTTCTTTGTGTGAATAAAAAAAAATGTATTTTTATGACATGCAATTGTTGGTTGATGACTTTATGGGTAAAATTGGAGCTGTAAATCCCCCAAAACTTCTCTCAAGAATGGATTTTAAAGGGTGGGAAAGAGGAAAACGAACTGGTATAGTACTTTCATATGTAGATCTGTAAGCTTCTCAAAAGATGTTAACTTTTCTCTTTGCAAAGCAATTCAGATTTCATCAGAAATGTGATTCAATGCTTTAGAGATGGGTTTCAAAACCCAAAACTTGATTTTGAGGGAGACCTGAGCACCTACAATAAACCCACAGTTGGGAAGATAGGTTTTGAAACCCAAGAATCAAATTTAAACCCAAGAATCAAATTTAAGGTGCATCCAAGCTTGCCGTTGGTTTGGATTTAATCCAAGCTTGTCAAATTTAATCCACTTGCGATGTTCGCGGAAATAAGCGATGATTTGGATTGCTTCTATATCATTTTTTTCAAAGTTTTTAGTTACACCTTCGATGTTTTGGTCGATTGTTTCCAGTTCTTTCCTAAAATCTTTTAAGGTATTTCGAAAAAAAGGAATTTCAAAAAAAAAGAAATTTCTCTGTGCATGAATTTCTCTTATTTCCGCGAACATCCAGGTGCATTTTTCAATCCAAATGGCATAACTAGCCATTCATATAATCCTTGAGGACATGAGAATGCAGTTAAGTGTATACTATCCTTATGCATCCTGATTTGCCAATAACTCGACTTTAAGTCAAATTTGGAATATACAGTGGGTTGACCTTTTCTAATCCAGTTGCTCAATTCTTCTTAATTAGGGAGATTGTATCCATCTGATTCTGTTGCATTATTTAACTTCCTGTAATCAATTACCATTTTTGCCTTTCCTCGTACCTTTTTTGCATGATTTAATACCATGAAAGCAGCACTTCGGTGTTTGCTGGTACTAGGCTGGATTAGTCCCAATTTTTGTAACTCTGGGATTTGCTTTTCAAATTCCTCTATCATCTCGGCTGTGTATTTAATTCCCCGACTTCTGATGATAGTTTCTAGATTTTTTAATTTTAAAGAAGCTTCAGTTTTACATTTTTCTGATAATGCTCGGGGATTTTTTTTAAAATTATCTTGAAGCCTTTCTTTGATTTCATCAATGGCTTTCCATACACAGACTGCCTTTTTTACAGTCATTTGTTCTTTCTCCTGCTCTATCATGGAAATGATAGCTTCTACAGTTGAACATTCTGGTTCTCTTTCTGCTTCTATTTTAGAAATAGATGTTGAGACCTCAATAGGAATCCTGAATCCTCCATTGATATATGATTTATCTCCTGGACAAATGGTCGATTTTCTTGTTGATGTTTTAAGAAGGCATTTCCCAAGAGTAGATCCTCCGATAGGTTTTCTATACACAACAGAATGTATATTTTGAAAACCTTTTCTCTTATTTTCATCTCCACGTTTTCTGCCATTTTTGTTAGCTTTACAAATGAGTTGTTGACAATAGTTAAAGGTAACTCTGGTATGTCATTCCACTTTTCGGGAGATAAAATATGGTAGTTTGCACAACAAAAACTAGCTCCTGTGTCTACTAGGGCTATCCTGTTTTTGATTTTGATGATGACTTTAATTTTTGTAGCAATAGGTAAATCTACTAATACCTGTAGATTTTTTTACCTTTGGCTGCGTTTTGAATGCTATCATCATCCCCTGAGATTCATTTTCATATATTGGAACATCGATCTTTTGCCATCCTATTATTTTTCTTCGATCTGTGGATGAGCTGTCTGTTGATCTTCTGCTAGGCTCTCCTTGTTCCAGCTTTTTGTCTTCAACCTCAGTCATTCTTAGAGACATGGATCTGGGAATGTTAGGCTCATTGATAATTAATTCATTTCCTCTTTGTCTAATCTGAGAGGATTCTAACAATTTTTGATTCCTTTCCTGATCCTTGAATACCCAATTTCTAGGCCAACTCAGCCTTTTGGGATTCACAATTGTTGGAGTCATTCCTTTTATCAAATCTCCTGACTCAAATAATTCTGTGTACATTTGTTCATTTTTGACTCTTGGTCTATGTGTGTTGTAAAATCGAACAAATGCTCTACTCCAAATTCTAATTACCCTTCTATTTCCTGGGTAACCATGCTTTCCCCAATCATTTGTGTAAATTCTCAAACTCAATGTTTTTGCTATGTGAGCATTTTTGAGATCTACACTTAATCTGGGCCATACTTTGAACTAAACTGGTCCTTTGCATAAATTTGCTCTTGCCCCTCCCATTATGGATTTTTCAAATTGCCATGTAGTATTTGCATCGACTACAGCAGCTAGTATTGGGAGATCCAACTCTTCTTTTACTAGAGGAGATATTCCAAGTTGCATTAAGCCATACTGCACAAATTGCTTCTTTCTTTTAATGGCTTCTTGTATCTGACTCATTTTAACTAATGAGATCAAAAACTGCCCATTGTCAGTGGCTTGTAATTCAGCGGTTGTTTCTGTTTCAAATATATGAATTGCTTCTTGATAAGGAATCCAGGATTTGTTGTGGGGATCTGAATTATTTATAGAGGGCATTTGCCATCCATAGCAATCTCTTGAAGAAGATGCTAATTCTGTGCTGGATATGACGCTACCTCTGAACATATTTTAGCTGTCATACCTAAAAGGTATTTAACAAATCCAGAACAATTATCAAATGCTTATCAGATAGAAATTGATAAGTTTATCAAGAAGATGAATTCACCTTCTCAATATCCCCTGTACATCAGACGCTACTGGCCAACATTGGAGCGCATCATTAGTCGGAGACCTACTGTTATGATTGACGCCCCATGGATCTTGACACGGCCGGATCTGAAGCCTAATCCAACACCTGTAAAGAAAACACTCCCTTTACAACTCACGTGACGAGATACCGTGGCTAAATTCCATCCTAGCTAGTTATCTTTAATAGTATTGTCACATGTTCACCGTTTGTGGTGCCGACACTACTTTTTACTATTTACTTTCTTTTTCCTGTACATTACTTTTACGTGTCACATTTGTATGGTGCCGACAGGCATCTAGAATAGTGTCTTGTAACTTTCCAATTTCTATAAATACAATGCGCTCTCCTGCCTCAAGGAGCATAATTCGGAGCAGAACTTCTTTATTCTCACTTCTCCTTCCTCTCTTATACCTCTCTCCCATCCTCTTACAAAGGTCTTGAGGTTCTTTGGAAGCCTTCTGTGAGTATTATCTTGAAGTGCCCGAGCTCCTATACCAGAGTCTCCAGCCAAGCGTGGTGGATAGGTATAATCCAAATCATTTTATTTAAAGTTCAAAGTTACATTCATGCATAGAGAAACTCCTTTTTTTCGAAATTCTTTTTTTTCGAAAAACCTTAAAAGGTTTTAGGAAAGAACTGGAAACTATCGACCAAAACATCGAAGGTGTAACTAAAAACTTTGAAAAAAATGATATAGAAGCAATCCAAATCATCGTTTATTTCCGCGAACATCGCAGGTGGATTAAGAGATTGATTAAGGATGTTGAAGATCAAATCTTAACTTTGTTAGGATGATCTTGTTCTCTTCTATAAAAGTCCTTTTTTTATCTTAAAAATGCCTGGACTTACTGTAAGAAAATTAAGATCAGAACAAAAGAGACTTAGAGCTATAGAAGGATATCTGACTGATTCAGCTAATGTACTGGGATATGCTGAAGAAGATATCAATCGAGTAATTTATGATGCTATTGTAACCATAAGAGAAGCTTGGAGAAAAATCTCTCTGGATTACAATAGAAGAAGAAGTAGAAAAAGAAGAAGCACTTGCTGAACAAAGAGAAATAGAAGCTCAGATTCAGTTAGCAGAAATGAGGAAACAAGGGAAAAAGCCAATATCTTCATATTCTACCTCATATACTATCATGACAAGCGAATCCGATAGTGATTAAAAACTTTATGAATTCTGCACTTTTTTCTGAAATCACTACACACGCTTCTTAATCGCTGTGGCGCCTGTAATTAGTATCAGAGCCTCTGTTTAAAAAACATTTTGAGGTAACCCCAGTGAATTTTTCCTTAGGTCAACAAAATGGTTGAGTCAGAAAAAGGAAATGGGAAAGATCAAAGTCAAGGTTCTTCTAATGTAGCACAGGACCTTCAGAAAGGTCAGCATTTTCCCAACCAAGAAGGGAAGAAAGAGAAGTCTTCAGAACTCCTAGATATGGCTATCAGGAAGAAGACTATCCAGACCCAGAAGAGTTACTCTCTAAAGTAAGAAATGCTGAGAAAAACATACAGCATACTCTGGAAAAAGATAAGTGGATTAGGGACGATATACTTCAGGTCCAACAAGAACTCAATAAAAGATTGGACAAAGTAGAAGAAACCCTTAGGCAAAAGGCCAGAAGAAGGACAGAGTCTTCAAAAACTTTAGAAGAAAGATTAAGGTTTTTAGGAGGAAGCTCT
The DNA here is from genome assembly GCA_036873735.1 of Pouteria campechiana. NCBI lineage: Eukaryota > Viridiplantae > Streptophyta > Magnoliopsida > Ericales > Sapotaceae > Pouteria > Pouteria campechiana. The sequence continues at coordinate 28,577 of JAYJMB010088217.1, read as the reverse complement.
GGATCGAGCATAGAACAAGCATATAAGAGATTAGCCATAGAAATGGGAATAGAATCATCTGAAAAATGGCTGAATAATCTCCAAAGCTTGAGAAGTCTAGCTCATAAACCGGCAGAATCATATAAGCCGGAGTATCCCTGGAAAACTCTTTACAGATTTATTCCAAGGGATGGTAAGATGGAACTAGTATCTTTGCAAGGGGTTTATCTTAATTTAAACTGTCAAAGAGATACAGAAATGACTATCGAGGCATGGGCAAACCAAGCCAGGATAACCTTCCTAGGAGGAAGAGATTGGACTGTAGACAAGACACGAATGTACCTAGCAGCCACTTTGCAGGGTATAGCTCAACAGTTTTGGGACGAGTTGAGTAGAAGATCCCCTATCAATCAGGTGATTGAAGAAAATGCCTGAAATCCAGAAGAAGTAATTCCTATATTTGTTGATATATTAAAAAGGGAATTCTCTAGAACCACCGTCACAAATGTAGATGGGTATCAAAGGCAGAAAGCAATGGTAGCCTTAGTTAAACTACAGATCTGTGATATGTGCCAATTCGAGGAATATTTCTGTGAATTCAAAGAAAGGTATTACCAGTTAAGCTTTGAGGATCAGAAATACGCATTAGGCATGTTTTGGGACAAACTCCCAGGAAAATGGGGAATAGTTGCCCAAAGAGCTTTAGAACAACGTATGTTATCCAATCCCAATATAGCAGATACGTTAGGATCAAGAGCTGAAGCAATAAGACATTGTATCAGGTTATACTGCATGGAATGGAAACTTTCCAAGGATGTAGGTAAGATACCAGTAATGTCAGAAGATTGCTGTGACAAGTTTGAATTAGTAGCCGGAAGATATGGCTGTGAACCAATCAAAAGGGAGCCGATGAAAAAACAAGCCTCATGAAGAGGAGGAACTTGTTCCAAACTATCTAATAAGGGCAAAAGATGGAAAGGATATCATCCAGCCGCAATTAATCCAAGAAAGGGAAGAACAAGGCCTGATGGCAAATTTGTTTGACCACTTAGAAACTTGAAAGAAAGGAGACAAGCCTTTAAAAATAAATATGGAAGAGACCCAAAATGTCCTAAAGGCGAACCTTTGTATCAATGTAAATGTTGCTGGTTATGTGGTAAGCCAGGTCATAACCCAACAACGTGCCTCGAAAGAATAACAAGGCAACCTGCTATAAAAGCCTTGTTATACACCTATGAAAAACTAGAGTTCGAACCAATATGGGGTGAGGAGATTGACTCAGACAATGAGGAAATCTTCGAAGTCAAATCAGAGTATTCAGAAGATTCATCTTCAGAAATGAATACAGAACCTGAAATTGACGATGAACATGAAAGTTAAGAGAGGAAGGAGAAGTGAGAATAAAGAAGTTCTGCTCCGAATTCTGCTCCCTGAGGCAGGAATGCGCATTGTATTTATAGAAATTGGAAAGTTATAAGACACTATTCTAGATGCCTATCGACAACATACAAATGTGACACGTAATAGTAATATACAGGAAAAAGAAAGCAAATAGTAAAAAGTAGTATCCGTACCATAAACGGTGGACACGTGACAATACTATTAAAGATAACCAGTTAGAGTAGAATCTAGTCACAGTAACCCATCACGTGAGTTGTAAAGGGAGTGTTTTCTTTATACGTGTTGGATTAGGCTTCAGATCCGGCCGTGTCATGATCAAAATTTCTCTTAAAGCTCAACATTTCCATCTTTTCTTGTTGAAAAATTTTGATAGAAGCCCAAAATGAAATTATTGGCAAAACTTTCGTTGATAATTTTGAAATTGCTAACACTATTTTGGACTATTTGATTTTGGATTTAATTGTAATGTATATTTTTAGGAATTATTTTATCAAGTTTTAGGAATTTATTTATAAATTTTTAAGTCCTTTATCTCTATGAATCTGATAGTATTTACTAGGGTATATACTGCAGTCAATTGAAGTTCCATAAAATTTCCTTTTCTCTTTTTCGTACTTTTCCTCCTTTTCAAATCTTTTGCAAGCTTTTCCCTTCTTTCTAATCTTTTATTCTCTTTTAGTTCTTGTCTATTCTCTTCTATTCTTCCCTAATTATGCCTATCTTCTTCCCTAATTCATTCTCTTCTCCATATTGAGGGGCCCTCTTTGTCCCAAAGTTTACCCCTTTCCATTGTACTTCAATTGGTATTAGAGCTTTTCTTTTTTATGTTGTAAAATATAGCAGCTTTGTAGCTATCAAAGGGGTGTTTAGATAGAGGGTAACCATCCCTTTTACTTGATAAGACATTTGCCTACTTTGGTCAAGCTTGCTTTTGCCTTTTGCATCATCAACCCTATTCCTTCCATCAAAGCCTTTATATGTTGTCTTTATCCATTACTTTGCTGATATCATATTTGCCCTCACACCATTTCTTGGGCAAACATTACACTGCCCCTCTCAAAACAGCCTCTTCAGTATTACGAACTGAGACTGCCTGATGGATTTGTGGTTTTCGCTCTTCATTTTCTTTTGCTTTTCTTTATTTTCAGGAAGTTAAGATCCAACTGGTCAACTAAAACAGCATATAGAACTCAATGAACTCTGGATATTTCTCTGACACTTATATTTGGGAATAGAACACTGAAGATCTGGTTAGAAGTGACATGTTCCTCACTTGATTTGTTTTTAAAAGACCAGTCATTTTGTTTCTTCTGTATATCCTTAAACAGCCACATGTCCAGAAGGAAATTAAGTCCTTTCCTCTGGTCCTCTTAAGTCATGCTTCTAGGAAATTAGAATGAATTCTGATGTCACCTAGCTGATCAAAAAAATGATCCAGCAATTCCATCTCTCTCAAGCACTGAGGGCAACTTTCAATGACAACCCTCTGCAACTTCCTTAAGTTGTCAATAGTAAGAATGTTCTTCTTGCTCACCAATCCCATAAAAATAAGCACCTGCGGTATATCCTTCTATATCCTCAAGATTAGTAGGGTGTGCATATTCACATGAGGAAATTGCAGACAGTGGTATCTGACTGGGAAGACAGTTTAGTTTTCTTTATTCCATGCTTCATAATTAGCTGACGATGTGTGTTCATCTATCTGATTCAGATGGTGAAAGAGATCAGAGCAGTCTGAGGTTATGGCATAGGTTTCTTTATTTAATGCTTCATAACTAGCTGGTGATATGTGTTCGTCTATCTGATTCAGATGGTGAAAGAGATCAGAGCAGTCTGAGATTTCATAATCCTGCAAAAGGCTTATGAACTGATATTTATACCAAAATCCTTGAAGGTGGTTCAGCTCAGAAATGGACTGTCATTTTCTTTCACAATCCGAATCCGTCCATAGAGAAATTTCCCCATGTTGTCTGTCCATCCAGAATGTATCTGGCACTCTCTTCAGGGTGAAATGAAGGATGCTTCTGATTGAAGTTAGGCAAGACCTGTAGGGTGCATTTGGATAGAGAGAAATAGGGAGAAAAACATTGTTTCCTGCCCCTTTAATGGATAAGAAATTTACATACTCTTCACAATCACACATTCTTTCCATCGTTATCTTGATCATTTTTAAAAATGAAAGCTTATGTATTTTGCCTTTATCCTCTATTTAAAACTTATCTATGCTGTCTTTTTCCTGCAGTTAAAGGCTATCTATTTTGTATTTTACTGACATCAATTTTATTCTTTCCTGACAACATGTTATTTCCTTTCATTTGTCTAAGTAATTTTTCATCCCCCAATCAAAACACACCCTGAGGATAGCTTCCAAATTCCAGATTCTTTGGTCCATGGGTACTGGACCCAAGTTGCACCCGTAGATAATGGTGTGTTTGGACCATGATAAAAAAGATAAAAAATATATATTAAAAAAACGTCCTCATAAAATGAATCCAGACAAAGTATAAAGACTTTTTTGATTTAAGGGATATAATAAAACTAAAAAATATATTTTGTAGTAATTAATAAAATATAGCTGTTGAGGAAATTAGAGTGATATAGGAAAAAAGGAAAAAATTTTACTAGAAAAATCTTTAATGGAAGTGAATTTTTTTCATTTAAAAAAACTGTGATGTTTTAATCAAATTGAAGTCAACCATTGTATTTATTACTATTTGTTCCATTAAAATATCAAAAATAGTCATGATTAGGTATGTGCATGGGTTACAATAAACTCAAACTCACACGATTACTTGACAAAAATCATTTATTATCATTTGTTCAGTTAAAATACATAGCTGATGAAATCAGCCTCCATGTTGAAAACCATATTTCTTAATCACTGTGTCCCTCCATGACACATTCTTCTTGGAAGCAAAATCTCTGCAGCCACCTACTCAACAAAGTTCTGTTTATCAGTTTCAGATTCCTATAGCTCAACCCTCATTTCCCTTTGGATTGCATTCACCTCTTCCAATTTCAAAGTTAACTGGTTCAAATCTTCACAACCATTATGGGGAAAATCCCTTTAGAATCTTATCTTTGGTTTGAATACAACTTGCAGGCGTTGGAAAAGAGACACAGAGTTTTTCTAAATTTGCTAGACATTCATTGAATGAGGGGCATCCTAATGGGGATTTTGATAATGACCATTTATGTGTAATGCCATTATAAGGATCCCTTTGGTGGTTTGGGAACTATAATAGATTTGTGGGAATAACATTCTGACAAATGTGAGATTCCGATCATTTTAATGCACCAATGATTCTTAAAGTGGTTCTGTTTTCCAAATGAAACATGCTGGGTTTTCCATGCAGCTTATTTTTCACTAGCCTATAGTCATTGAGGTTCACAAGTGCTTGGCAGGCGTCCCCACACAGAGAGGAAAGGAAGATAAGTGGAGGGCAACATCTTTTAGACCCAAGAAGTGGCACAATATAAAAATACTAATATTTCCATCCTAACACGCAGATCCTCATGTTGATTTTCAAACTAAATGCCGCTTAAAGATAATGAATGTGTTTTATTCATATTTCTTGTTTAATTGGAGATCATGCTTTTGTCAGCTTTGCAAATAGGATGATGTCATGTGCAAACAAAAGGTGAGGGATGATGCTGATGCTTGCTTGCTTGATGTTGAAACATTGGACCTAACCTTTTTACAGCCCTTTGTAAAGCAAATGATGTTTTTTACAAAGATGATTAATTAAAAGGGTTTAAGAGTATCTTCTCGTTATTGACCTTGACAACTCATAAAGCTAATGGTCCCTAATTTATTGATGGGTGCTGACAGGGAGCTCACCCCATACAGTCCTTCAATCAACTCCACTTAAGTTCAAATTCCATTCCACTGTGTTTGTCAAAAAGAAATGCCCATCTACCATGCCTTAAAGCTTTTAAAAATGACATTTGCAAACATTTCCAGCTACTTGTGCCTGGTACTTTGAATTGATATACACATGCAGTACTGAGGCCTGCTCAAGAATTCATGCATCAAGGATGAAACACACTTATTTTCTGTTTGGTATGCCTAAGCTTTTGAAGATTCTAAGAAGGCCAAAAGCATGCTAGAAATTTGCGTGGGCTTCCTGCTAGGATGCTCAAAAGCAAACACTCAAGTGTTGCCTTCTCCAATCTTTTTAAGAATCAATGGAATTACCGAATAAGGACACAATCTGAGTAATGCACCCATGTAACTTAAATACAAAGAAGGAAAAAATTGTATTGATACTTGCTTTGTTTTTGTAAAATTGTCCACCGCCTAGTTCTCATTTGAGTATTAAGATGTTATTGCCCACCTAGTCTAGAATAATTTTCCATCATTGAAGCATCAAAGCATTAGAATCAAGAGGAAACTTGGAACATAGATGAAAAAGGAGCTCCATAGATGATAAGGTGATATATGGCCAATGTTCTCTTTGTTGGTAACTATGGATATATTGGTGGTCCTAAATAAGATATTAATATTATCTCTTTTATTGGAGATATTTTTATCAGGGAAATTTATCTGAAAATTAGAAAAATTAAAAAAAGAGAAATTAAAAAGTTTTCAATGGAACTTCATACTAAATTAAGATACACATAAATACATATTTAAACTAAAAACATTAATTTTCATGCCGATACCAATGACCAATGGAAATACATATGAGACTTACAGACACAACCCCAATAAATTTAATATGACTTCAATACATGAAAATAAGTACGCATTGATATAAATATGTATAAATGATATACACTAAATACATATGGGTTTCGATGATTTGGGGAAGGTTATCAGAATTGTTTGAGAAGAAATAAAAGAATATATTGTTGAAGGGGTTTTGGGCAATAATTTGTAAAAAACCAATAACATCTCCAATATTATTGATAAATTGAAGATAATGTTGGTATTGTTTCTGTTATTATCAATAAATTTGAGATATTATTGATAATATCTCTAATATTATTGGTAAAAGTTGGAATAGACTAAAATGTCAGTTTTCTTTATGATAATTTATCAATCATCTCCCAGAATGATATTATTGACAATATTATTGCAGAAAATAGTGATTGCAAACACCAGATATGGTGAATATATAGCTATTTGTTGTGTTATGATTTTCTGTTATTATTTTCTGGAATGGTTTTTGTATTCTAACATTGATTTGAGACTTTAGAAGTATAAGGTATAGGGAAATAGCTTTCAATCATTTTGATGGTTGAGCTTCTTGATTTTTTCTTAAACAAAGTTAATTTTGTTTTGTTCCTTGTAAATATTCATTATTCACATCCACATCAATCTGGTTTGTGTTCAACCTAACAGTTTTTTCTGGCCATGTTTTGAAGAACATTTCCATATTATTTTCGGAGAAAATTTTAGCTTAACTGACTTCAGTATGATTCTCTGTGGTAGATATTCAAGCGTCCTATGTATCATATTTATAAAATCTTTATTCAAGAGGTTTATTTTGTTGAAGTTTTTTATGCTTTTTTTGTCAACAAGAACTTTCTCCGGTGTATTCTAGGGAGGTGATGTTCTACTTATTATCTTGTTCAACTTTTGGGCTTTCACTGCATAAGATTACTTTTATTTATAATGTTGGTCTGCATTTTGTGCTGATATCTTGACATTTCAATTTATTTAAGCCATGGATAATTTATTCTATTTTCTCTTTTTCAGTCTGGTCGAGGTCCTAATGCTTCCCATGGCAAGAGCACAAGCAACAAAATCACCAAGCGCATTGTCTTAGCCTTTGTGAAACGAGCATTAGCAAGATATCGAAAGTTTGAAGAAACTGGGAAAAGCTGTTTTAGTGAGCCTGCATTCAGGAATATGTTCCATTCACTGTCTTCCAATACCAATGACACTGGATGCATGAATCTTACTACTGATGGGGAGGCTGCCAATCCATATTCTGACATGCCTGCTCGAACCTCAGGAATTAGGACTTCAGGTATTCTGGTCTCTATCTTTGGAAAAAATGTCTGGGTGTCAAAATATTTACTGAAATGTGATGAAAATTGTAGAATTAAATAAGTTATTTCATTAACTAATATGCAGATATTTACACTTGACATTTGAACGGTTGAGTTATTGAATTGGGTGTCTCCTGGTGATAGGAATTGTTTTATGAGTCAAATGATTAGACAATCCTTACCTTGTCATTAATTTCTTGTGAACAATGGATTGCTAAAATATCTATGTAGCACTTTTGTGCACTGCTACACACCAAATTTGGATGCATGTGTGTGTGGTCGTGTTTGTGTAGAAGAAGGTTGAAATTTTGGAAGTGATACTTACCTCACAACATGAAATAACATGAATGGTGAGTCTATAAAAGTGTCAAATCATTAAAATTTGTAATTCATAATGCAGTGACTTGTTTGAAATAATTAATTTGGTTATAGGATGCTAATTTTCATTATGAAATTATGAAAATGCTGCATTTGGATGTTAGGACTTGGGATCATACAAAAAAGTCATTTTTGCTGCTGTGGTGGCCAGTGGACGAGTGGATGAACTGAGTGAAAAAGGTCCATAACAATCATAAAGCTGTTCATGTGCCTAGATTCAACTCATGTCTCTGTAACCTATGATGCAACTTGTCAGATGCCATCCTTGCTCCCTTTTTGTGCACCATTATCATTGTCATCCATTAGCCTTGCCAACGGCCAAAATGATCTTTTCATAATCTTGCTCTGCCTACCTGGAGTTGGTTAAATTAATGCTGCTTTGCCATTTGAATAAAGCATCATATTGCTAAGTGCATGAGTCACCATTTCAGTGTCAACACCTCAATCCAATTTGTCATGTTCTCTGTCTTATTTTGTTTTTTCTGAACCCTTACTCCATCTCTGCTCTTTCTTCTCTCGTTTGAGTTGTCTCTGATCTAACTATTATTTGTCTTTTGGTGTATAACAGTACCATCGTAATCTTTTCTCTGTAGTTTCATATGCCATGGGCATTGTTAGACAGCTTTTGGCTACTTTTGCTTTGGCCTTTAATGTTGCCTCATATTGATTTGAACATCCTTGTCTCCGCAATAAAATACTCTGCACATGATTACTTGTCTGTCTTCCCATTTATGTTGAAGAATAATGATAGTTAGATGACCATTTCTGTTTGGTGTAGGCTTTTGTAACTTCTATTGCATGCGTCTTTCTTCTGTGAGCAAGTAGATGGTTAGCATCATGAATGTAATCTTGTGTGTATTGTTTGCTGCAAATTATTGATGTTGAACACAAAAGCTTTGATAAGGTAAAAGGGCAAGATTTTGGAAGAAAGAGGTAGATCCTGTTAACAGTAGAAGAAGGGAAAAAAAGATTAGGAAAATAGGTGAAATCAGGATAGAGTAGAAGACAAGATACTAAGAAAACTTGTAAACTTTCAATTCACTAATAAGTCTGAAAATCTTAATCCCTATTTATAGAAAATCCCTACACAGTATAAAACCTTAATTTAAGTGCGTATGAATAAAAAATCTTGAATAAAACAACTAAAATGCTAATCCATCAAGTTCATTTATGTTTTGATCACTTGATTCATACATCAAATGCCTACATAATTAAACACCCAAAATCTGGAATAAAATATCCCTAAAAACATGTAAAAATAAATAAATCCTAATTCATAAGTGGTAGCTTCATTGCTCCTATTGGGTTCTTCATCAATTTGTTTTTAACTTCACCCGATTTGATGAGCTCAACTCTTTTCAATTAGGAAATTGATTCAACCAAGTATGTTAGATGCTGGATATCATGAGATCACAAACTAAATTTTTTCGAGGTTTAAGCACTGTATCGCAGGCAATATATGCTATGGTTAGCATTTTGAAATAATGCTTTGGAATCATAAGCAATTGATTATGCAGCTTATTTGATTTGATGCTTCAAGTTGACAATGGGAAATATTCCTCCATTTTATATCATCTTTCCTTTGTAGTGCTATTTTTCGAATGGCTCTGGTGACCAGATTCATAGTTTGTTTTTTTAACAGAAGCTGCCTCATTCAGGCTCAGTTTATTATCTCCACAAGCCCATGGTTAGCCATGTGAGCTATCACTGGACATAATTAGGAATTTTGTTATTATCGACTCCCATCTTTGTTGGGATTTCAGTAGTTTTGATGCATTTACAATAGATAAATAACCATTCACATTCTTTTTGGCTTTTCAATTCCTGTCTGTTGCCTCTCTCATCTTTTTCAGTCTATTTCCTTCTTATTCGGAGCTGTTTCTGGTCTTAATTGTTTGTGAGCAGGGCATTTGTCTTGACTCTCTGCTACATTTCTTGTTGTGATGGCTCGTGTCCAGTTGTTTAGTTTTGCAGAAGCCAGAACTTTATCTACCCCAGTTTCCCAGCTATCCAAAGTCTGGTCCATATCTCAGTTGTGATGGCTCTTGCTGTTTTTTGATTATCAAATGTCTATCTGGGTATCTCAGCTTGTTGAAGAGTCTTATTAAATTCTACATCATGTGCCTTTTTCTTTATTGGTCAAGTAGCTGTGTCTTTCCTCTGTTTTACCTGAATAAAACGTTTTCACCATCAAGTGCCTCTTTTGTCCTTCTTTCTTACCTTTTTTCTAATGAGAGTAGAATTTGGATCCCTCTACCTCAATGTTCAAGGCTGACAGTACTGATTTGCTGTAAGTGAACTATAAGCTCAAACTCAATGAGAGAGTAGAATTTATTGCTGTTGTTGCATGCATTTTTGTTTTCTAAGTTGTGAGCTTAACCTCTCAAACTTCTTTGACCAATTTAATTGCTTTAATGTGAACTAGTTTTGTTATCAAATCTAATTTTATTGCTTGAATCATTGTTATGCTTCTTTTGCAGCTCATTTGGGTTCGGATAGCAGTTGTTTGAGTTCACAACCAGAGAAGAATTCAGAAGATGCTGATGATAAGTATCATTCTGTTGTGTCTCAATCAGCCAATCATTTACCTGAACAAACATTTTCTAAGGGTGATCCATGGCCAAATAGAGGGAAACAGAGAGAGTTGTTGCTCCATGATGTTGGCAGTGTAACTGGTACTTCTATGAGAACCACATCTGGTTTCCGAAGTTCTCTTGTAAGTGGAACTAAAGGAAAGAGGAGTGAAAGAGAGAGAGACAGTAAAGGTCACAACAGGGAGCTATTTAGAAATACCACAGCTAAAGTTGGCCGCCCATCTTTAACAAATGCGAAGGGTGAACGGAAATCTAAGGCAAAACCGAAGCAGAGGACAACTCAGTTATCTGCTTCTGTCAATAGCCTTATTGGCAAGACTTCTGAACATTCCAAAGTGGCAGTGCCGCATGTAGCCAAATCACGGGAAATGGCTTTTGATGGAAATACCAAAGAGAAAGATGAATCCAGGTTGGAATCAAATGATCCTGAAGCCCTTGATTTGTCCCACTTGCCATCAACTGGAATGGATGATCTAGGTGTTCCTGATGACCTTGATGGACAAGCTCAGGATTTTGGTACATGGCTGAACAACTTTGATGTTGAAGGATTGCAAGATGATGATTTCATGGGCCTAGACATTCCAATGGATGACCTTTCAAACTTGAACATGATGGTTTGAAGTCAGCCTGTTTGTACATAGTTCTGTGCATTATGCAACTTGAGAACATGCTGGCGCTGTTTTCCTGAATTGACCAGTTACATAGAGTTAATGTTTGGCAGCCAGATCAGTAATTAGGGTATATGTATTCTTTTGGTTACTTCCACAGAAGTTACAAATGGGAGTAAACCTTTTTAGGGAACATGGGATTTGCTCCTCATGTACTTATTGGCAACTTGACTGTAAAGATCCTTTTTTCCAGGGTTTAAACTAGTGACTGTGACTTGCTTTTATAGCAAGCATGGCGATTGTAAAATTTACTAATTGAAGAAACAGTGCCAATTGTACATACGTTTCATATCTCAATAAAATCAGACTGTTTATTTGTTGCAATTCTTTCTTTCAAATGGATATTAATGAGGGCTTTTAAGACATTTATCTCCAGGTTTATATTTTCTTTGTGTACTTGTGGAAACTTTCTTTTATTACTCCAATATTTTACTTTCATCATTAGTTTCTTTTCATCTGGAGCAAGTTGCATGCTTTTGAAGATGAAGTTAGGAACATACTGAAGATCTCAAGATTGGTAAGCTGGGATCTAGTCTGCAGATAAATGAGACTTTTCATTTTTTAATCTCACAGTAGGCACCTGTGTTGCAATAGTTCAAGTTGATCCCTCTCATATCACTGTTTTATATGGTTGCTGGCAGTTATGAATTTCTGTGAAGATTCAGCATGGTCTCCATAGAAATTGTTGATGTCTGATCTCATGGTGATGAAGCCCAAGGAAAATCATCATGGCAAGGCTAGATTTGGTATGTAGAAGAAATTGTTCTAGCGAATGTAGTCTTCTGTTCTTGTTCTGGATGGATTATAGGCAATTTGTTGACTAGCCACTTTTTCTCCTACATTTAAGTTGGACTGAGGACTGATCCAACCTTCTCTCTGTGTCAGGTATTGTTGTGGGCCATCAAATGATGGCTTGACAGGTGCCACAGTTGCCACTGCCAGCATCATTTCTTATCAGGTAACTGCCCTCAATTCTTGAGTTAAAGGTTGTTACAATTAAATGCTGTTTTAATAAACAATTGGAATATACTATATACTATATAGTTTGTTGCTGTTAAATTCTGTTCTAATATATATTTTTATTGCTTTTTGGTCCTTATCAAGTCTAACTTGATTTTAAATTGAAATATCTGAAACCAAACATTCTGGAAATTTGGAATTTAATTTTTGTCACCTCCTAATGCTGTTGTGCAATTTTTGCTTCTTGCTTTTACTTCCTATGCTCATGTGCCTGTGAAGCTTTTGGCACGACTCTCGTATCTTCATGCATCTTCTGCCCTAGAAATTGCCTCAATAATTTGTTAAATAGTTTCTTATATTGAAAAAGAAAAATTATTATAATGTCCTGATTTCTTTTCTTTTTGCTTTACTGCCTCTTCAGCCTAGACCTTCAACTGATGCTTTCTAAACTGAAAATGGAAAGGTTCCCTCTGTATGAGTGGTCCAAAAATGCACAGTGAGGTAAGACAGACAGCCAAGTGTGATCCCTACAATGGTTACAGAATCTTAAATTTATTACAGGTCGGCTTTCACATCTGTAGTCCATAACTCTGGAATGATCACTATAGTGAGCTTTTTATTCTAATTTATACTGTCTGACAAAAAATCGTACTGGATCTTTCCACCTTATTTGGTACAAAAGAAGAGTTTTGGTTTCTGGCTCCAACAGTGGTTAATAGATGACTCATGGGTGCTCATAAAATAGCTAAAATTCTATACACAGAACCAATTCTTGAATTTAAAGCCTCTACAGGTCTACACAACATATCTCAATTTAGAAGTTTCTTGAATCAAATCTAAAGTTATTTGACTGTGTCGCATTCTGATTATTGGAGCTTTGGTTGGATGTGCTACTATACTGAACGATTGATGTGTGCCATTTAGCTGTCTCTATAGGAAGCAGTCTTCCCAGCTTTATTAGTTGTTCTGAATTGATGTTGTTTCAACATTTTGGTTCATGGAATGTGTACAATAAGTGATTATTTGGGCAGTTTACTTCACCAATGCATGATTTCCAGGATTAAGCATTATATGTGGCTGGGGTATCAAATAACTCAATTGAAAAAAGAAATCTAAAATGAGAGAATAAATTGATACTCTGGAAGCATACGATGCTTGACATGCATTTTCTTACTACTTGGAAATGTGGCATGTGCAGACTTCAAATGGTTTTAATGAAGGACCTAGTTTCATTAAGTAATTATACAACATGACTGGCTGAAGAACTTTACTGTCTGATCTTAGGACACTCATTTACTTAAATGGGAACATGGATATTTTTTTCTTTTTGATCGTCTAACAATCGAACATGGACATGATTTAATAACTGCAGCTTTTGCTTGATGTCTAAAATGTTACTACAGTCGATTCTTTAACCCAGATTTGTTATATGCCTATAAATCAAACTATGAATGCCCATATATTACTGTCGCAACTTTGATGGAGTGTCTAATATTTTGGAAGGATGAAAAAGAAATGAAGAGTCATTGCTATGCATCGCGTTATGACACATGACATAAGGAGCATCCAAATCTATGGATCGTGTATTGGAATTTTTCAGATGGTTCATCTTGTTGCAAATTGCCCTGCAAGGGTAGCCTAATCCATGTCTTCAAAGCAGTGTGCCTACAGGGTACATATGCCTAGCATTGTAACATTGCTTGATGGGACTATCTGTATCATTGTTGAGCTACTGTATCCATTTAGATACATTTAAAAAGGCGAGGACAAATTTTCCTCCCCTCTATTCAATCCCTTTGTCCTATTCTTTATTGCAATGTCACATTTACCTGCTCCAATTGCCTTAAAAAAATTCTACTTTCTTTTCTGATTATTATCTATCTTTTCCAACCATTTACCAACCTATTGTGTTTTTATTTACTTTATGGTTGATATCATCTTGTATCACTTACATCCTTTCCACCTTGTGTCTTTTACACTCACTTTTACACCTATCCAAATGGATCTGGAGAAAGAGTGCTTTGTTCTTTGTAGCAAGCGAACATTATTGAAAACAGCACAATGGGCCCATTTCTTGTCTTTCCCTCTGCTCATCCACTGTCAATTTAGGGTTGTTGCATGAATATGTGGAATATGTTCATTTGTGTTATTCAAAAACTACAAAGAAATGATACAAAGGAATTATGTTTTTCAGTTATTTGCCTAAGTTTTTGTTCATAATTATAATCATTATCTATCATGCTATTATTTCATTAAAAATAAGTTAGTCATTATTTCTTCTTTAACACAACAATCTCCAAGCAAATGTGTCTAATCCCTTTCTATAGATTTTTTTAACTTGGAAAGATTTCATCACAAGGGAAACCAAGTCAACATTTCTTACATTTTCTCTTCTTCATTTAACCCAAGGAAAGAAACCATCTCACAGAAGAAAAAGCATATTCACATCAAGAAGAAATTTCTCCTCCTCTACCAACAGAAATGCCTTCTCCTTCTACAAAGAGATAACCTCCTAAGGGAGAGAGAAAACCTTTTCTCTCAGATTCGGATTTCTCCTTTAAACCGCTTTAATTTACACCATGTCCAAAATTGAATTGGTAAAATGTCCAAGGCAACCAAAGAATTGAGGTCTTGTAAATATTATTTCTACATTGTATTTGCCTCTCATTCTTTATGTCGTCTTCTGCAAAGATACCTTTAAAATGGGTTATTGGATATGTTATGCTAGTATTTCGGTGTCCTGTTCTTCAAAAAGAAAAAAAGAATGAAAAATGGAATAGGGACCAACTCATAAAAGTCTTTTCTCCTCTACAATTTTACAAACCGAAGGACTGAAGGAGCATGATATGAAGTAAATGCCTTTGGACATGTATAGGGCTTGAAAGGTAGACAAGATCAAGAATGCTGAGTGAGAATGAAGAATGCTATTTGAATGGTGAAAAGAGAAAAAAATGGTGATTATTGGCCTTGTGGTTGAATGGTTGTACCAAACAGTAGGGTAGCTTCTGGTTATGGGCTTGACCATGATATTAGTCAATGCCTCCCCATTTTTACCAGGCTTAGGGCCTGTTTGGCCCGATGGTGAGATTTAAGCGCTTTATTAAAGTGCATTTATATACAGAGTTTTTTCTAAAAGCTCCAAATCGGAGCTTCGATGTAAAAGCTAAAAACTGACTTTTTACGAACTTCGATGTGCATAAAGCACTTTTTCCCTTTCCAGCCAAACAGACACTTTCCGCGTTTTGGAGCCAAAAAGCACTTTGGAGCTCCAAAAACGCCGGGCCAAACAGGCACTTAGTCAGGAGTATAAAATATCTACATGGTTGGATTGTCAACATCTGAAGTCACCATTAATGTCAACATTCTTAAACATCAAACGGATGAAACAAGGTCTGAGTTTAAGCCTTGAAAGTAAGAAAAATAAGTAAGCTCAAAATGTGGTTGTAGGCTTTATGCATATGCTGAATCCCCTTTCTACTAGAAAGGATTTAGAGATTCTGAAACAATGTTTGTAGGCTTTCTGCATATATTGACTTTGATTTCAGTACTTATTTCATTGATTCAATGGTGGTTTGCCTTGTACTAGACAGAGGCAACCCAACCCTTTGTACAAAAGGATCAAGGGCTTGTATCTATGCGCATACAATATAATGTCAAATACAAGCCTCCCATTATTATAAATTAGTGGCTGATATTTCGTCTACTGGGATTGCATTTGCATTTTTTTTTCCAACCTCAACCTTATCATCCTGTTAACCCAAGGATGATTTGGATCTGAATTCAGATGTTCAAACCTTGGTTTTGGCTGGGTAAAGTGCCTCCTAACAAGACCTTGTATTGAGTTGGACTTGGGTTCATGATTTAAAAGTTCAGATGAAACTGGATCTGATTCACTACACGCCTAAAGCAGGTTTATTAGGCTCCATTTGCCCCTACTGTGAAATTAAGTACTTTTTAAAAAAGTGCTCTTTACAATAGAACTTTAGTAAAAAGTATTTGAAGTAAAAGTAATTTTGGCGTTAGATATTTGTTTGGCTATAATATGATGAAATTACTTTTTTTTAAGCAAATGACAAAAAAGGACAAGAAATTATGTTTTAACTTCATCACTAGTTATATTTAAAAGAATTATGCAAATAATATAATATGCAGATCAAATTTTAAGATTTAAAATAGGTTTTAATAATAAAATATTTTCAATATACATTGTTGGCTTAGGGAAAGAAAAATACTTGATATTTTTAATATTAATATACATATATGATAAAATTATATATATACAAGAATCTTAAGTTGCGAGTTTTTTTTTACATAGAATTTAAGCTACACACTAAATAGATATAATCTCATTTTGTGAAGAAAAGAGATTCTTAATATATTTTTTTAAATAATTTAAACTTATAAAATATTCCTTTGGATATATATATATATATATGAGATTTATTGCTTATTAGTTAAAAATAAATATTAAAATATAAAGAAAGAAATAATATATGCACCTTGTCCATATTAAAAATTACTTATCGTGGTAAAAAATTAAAATAAAAAAGAATTATAAAAAATAAAAATTATTTTAATTTAAAAAACAATATTAATATAGATAAGTAAAAAAAAAACTTATTTGTTAGAAAATAATTAAAACTTTGATGGATGACAATATTTACATCTTATTTAAATATTTGAATATGCTTTTATATACTTACGATATTATTTTTTAAAAGAGAGGAAGAAGGATAATATTATCTTAACACAAGAAGCCCATGAAGAAGTAAAAATTTTCTGCTTTTCTCAGAATGCACTATTTCAGTTTTTGTGGTGCATCAAAGTGCTTTGAAATTTCTAGCCAAACACCTTATAAATGCATTCCGTTCGGTGAAAGCACTTTCCACCCTCCGGAACGTGCGGCCAAATGGAGCCTTACCATCTGTATTGTGACAGCCCTTACTGCATGGCTTTCATATTGAACATGTGATTCTTAGATATTTTTTTCCTTTGAATGTGATAACAGGTGGGCTACATCCTTAGTGACAATCCAAGAGCTACAAGTTACATGGTGGGTTATGGAAGCAACTTCACTGATGATGGTTGTTTCCAAGCTGTAAAAGCAGAAAAAGGGGCGTGCTGGGGATCCACACCATTCTGTTGATCCAATCTTAGCAGCTTCTGCTGCAGTGATTAGTTTGCAGAACATTGTGTCTTGTGAAGCAAATCCAATGGATTCACATGTAATTCTTCTTCACATCCTTCTTTGTCATTATACTATTGGAAACTTTATTTTTCTTATGATCAAAGCCCTATCCCATTTAATTGGAATATTCCTCACTTTTTTGTTAAATAATTTATGATCAAGAGAATACATGTGAGCATTTTATTGGAGAAATAGCGAGGGTTATATTGTAAGACATTGATGGGTCACTTGTTTAATGAATTCACCTATTCTCTGTAAGAAAAAAAAAGGTTCATTACTCTTGTAGTTCAGTGGTTGGAACTTCTGGCCTGTTATTCAGAAGTTGGTTGGGTACTTTGGAACTGTCACCTTTTTAGGTGAGGGAGGTCTTATCATCAAACCATTACGCATCACATAATCACATCATGTTGTCCTTTTTTAGGAAAAAAAGTACAATTTATATCTAATATTAAAAACAGGTGGAAATGCTGAAGACTGGAGCATTGCTGCTCTCTTCTTGTTGGAGGTACTATGTGATGCTTCTGTTCTTAGAGGGCCTCAGATTTTCACAAATATACAGAAAAATGCTTGATCAATATATATCTGCTATCCAGGTCAAACTTGATGTGCAATATGCTTCTTCAGTTGTTGCTGATTTAGTGATTTTACCTTAATATTTTCACCTAAATTTCATTTTGTTGGAGGATGCTGAGTTTGTCTAATTATGTAAGATTTGTCCTTTTCTTTTCTTTTTTTTTTTTTTTTTTATCAATTGAAGCATAAAAAGGGATAGCTGTTATGAACTCAATGCTGATTTTGGAGCAGCAAATTCTTTAACATTTTGTCTCTCATCTAAGGTAGAAAGCAGAGCAATTAGCATATAAAATTTCCAAAAAAATTTTAATTTTCTGTTCTTGAGTTATAGTTCTCTAGTTTAACCTTCTTGGTTTAATCTACGTTGCTGGCACTGATGTAGCAGTTAGAAAATGGTTGGAAATCACTTGGGAAAAAAAGAAAGAAATTCATCAACAGAGACTTCTTGGACAGCAGGAGACAAACCAATTTGGGATTTTTCTGTGGTTTTGACTTCAATATGTGATGCTACTTGTGTGTGTGTGCCCACGCGCAAGTAGGCATGTGTGTGGGGTGGGTGGGTGGGCGTGCGTGTGTGCTTGTTCTTGTTGTTAACTGTGATAAAGCAAACTAATAATATATTGCTTGGTGCAGATTCCTTGCCCCAGATGGGAACTTTCAGCATGTCTAAAGCTATTTTGTTGTTTTGTGGAATTAATACTTTCTTCCTAGGAAGCTGCGTTTGAAAACCAGGAAAGTCTCACTAACATTTGTAGAAGTTGAAAAATGAGGAAGTTTAGGAAGTTGCAGAGAACTTGATAGGAAGCTGAGCAAATGTTTCCCTATTACCTAAACCTACTATAGCGTTTGAAATCAATGGCCATCAAACCATACTCCTTGGAGTAGTACATTTTTATATGGGTAATGGAAAATGTGAGTCCCACATTATTGTTATTATCGTTGTTGCTGCTGTTGTGATTATTGTTTTTTTTTATTGTTATTGCAGTCAGTAGTTGACCATACCTGTTTCAACATGGACCCACACCTTTGCAGAATCCAGCCATGCATTTAATAAATTCATTGCATATATTTTTTACATGCAATGAAATTTTCGCTGCAAATAGTTTCCAACTATGACTTATAGGCTTCTGGCAATGAAATTTTTTGTTGCCAAAAGTATAATTTCTTAGATAAGGCAGCAAAATAAGTCACTTTGCTGGACAGAGATTGATAAAGGATGGATAAGACTCCCATCGAACACTTAAATGAGAGTAGGAATATCTTAAAGGCTCGACAGTAGATGGACAGAGGAACTATAATTCCCATGTCCAAGTCTCTATGTTCAAAAATGCAGGAACAGTAGACCTACTGCAAAGCAACAAGGACGGAAGAGCTCAAAATGTTCATGCCAAACAAATTCTCCAAGTAACAGAAAGAATGCGGAGACAACAACACCACACTGGATCCTCAATCCGCTTTAGTTCAAATTCTGGACGGCAGTGTATATTCCTGGCCAACATCTCGATTGTAGACTCAGGCCATCCAAGCTTTGCCTGCATAAGCTTGGGCTTTGTGTGTTAGGCCACTGCCATAATCATGCACTCTACAAATGAGGCCTATTACTGCAGCGACAATGGTATCCGTTTCTTTTAATTAACCCATCTGATTCATTTGGCTAGCTCATCAATTTCGGAATCTAAAGGTGGTATGGTTTCAGAATCTATATAGTCTATCTGTCATGGCCTTGTCGTGCAATTGATTATTATCATGTGTCTTTCGGCTGGTTTGATTCTTCATTTATCACAATTCTATCATCTATACAGAGGTTTTATAGATGATTTGACAATCGCAATGAGTGAAGCAACAGCTGGAGGAGCAGAAATGCTTCCACGTATCAAAATACAAAATTAAAACAACAATACAAATAATTATAAATATAGAAACTTGACACTTTCTTATTATTAATAGTGTTTTTTTGGGTCATCATTTTTAATAGCTTGATAATTTAGAGTAATTCTATAAATTATTATAAAAAGAATAAATCGTAAATAATTTACAAAGGGCTAGTTGGCATTTGGGACTAACAATTTGGATTCTGGACCAGTTTTAATGTGTTCTCTCTCAAAATCAAGTGCCAACAAAGCCATCACCTATTGAGAGATGTTCCAAAACAATTTCATGGATAATACTATTGAAACATTTTTTTTCTTTTGCTCTGAGTGGAATGATGTTGAGAATGTGTAAAGCAAGTGGCATGTCGGCCAGAAGGGGCAAGTAATGATATAGCTAGGTGGATGGAACCAGTTCCCAGCCGCTATCCCATTCATCATTTCGTCGTAATTGATTTTCATTCCATTCATCCATACGTCATGTGGTTGCAATCGACTTGGCTTACTCGCCGCATTTTCCCCCCTAATGTACCTAACTATTTGGGGTTGCTAATTATTTCATTTTCTAATCAAACGTTCCAGAAAAAGCTGCTAATACAACGAAAATCTTGAGCATTTATTCCATCTATAAAGCAGAAATATCTACGGGTACAACTTAGGTCATTTTGGTTTGGGTTGAAGTAAACCTTAACCCTAATTTTGAAACCTAAACCCTAACGCTATTCCAATAGTTAAGGATTGGATTGAATTCATGTTAAATTTGGGCTATATTCAATCATAAAATCAAAATTAAAAGGCCTTAAATATTTCAAGATAAAATCCTTAATAATGTATGGTGTGAATGAATCTTCAAACGTTTAATTTAGTGTGATTGAATATTTATAATTCAATAGTCACTTCACTTGGAAAGATGAAGAAAGGAAGAGATGAAAAGTTGGAAAATAGATGATTGCATATGATAACACTTGCATTGCTAAACACCTTTGATTTGGGCCTTTAAAACACTTGGGAGATGAGAATAAAAACAATAATTTTTAAAAACCTTAGCATATAAGGTTAGATGTTCGTAATTGGTTTTGACTTCAGAAAGGAAATTTTCAAAAAGGACATGGAAATAGGTATGAAATTAGGGAGGTAAGATCAACTAGAAGAAAACGTACGAAGAATAAAGATAGAGATCATGAGGATAATATAAGATTAGTAGGTCATTTATGCATCATAAAAGAAATTTAAAAAAAATGAATAATGTAATATAAATTATGAGAAGCAAAAAATGTATAATTTTAGTTTTATAACTAATAATATGCAATTTCGGCGGGTTTTAGGTTGAGTTGTCATCAACCCAAATCTAATATTAAAACTAATGAACCCAAAACCCTTAAAAATATTGGGTTAGGCGATTTCGGGTCAACCCAACCCAAGTTCCACCCCTAGAAATATCTACCTAGCTAGGTAGGAGAACTATAGAATTAATCAACATTAAATCCATGCTCAAAAGTATTCATAGTCTAATCCAAAGATCTGGACCATTCAACTCCATTTCATGTTCCCCGTGATACATCATCTACTACATTCCAAGGACGATGTTGACATGCATGTGAGCAATAATGAGAAGCCCATGCATGCAAATTCACATACAAAAGGAGGGTGATAAGTCTAACCCTTTTATTAAGCTTGATTTTGATGACGAATGAGATTAAATAACTTAATTTTGATGATAAACAAACAAGTGAGTGAAGAATCAAGGTACTAATAAATCACTTTCTAAGTGTTGCAGTATTAGTATCAAAAATAGATTAAAGAAAGTATTAAAGGAATGCTCAAATAAAAAGATATCCAACAAGCACATGAAAGCATTTTAGAACTTGTTTTTAAGTTAAGCATGAAAAGATCAAAGGTTAGGAAGAAATCAGACTTAATTAGAAGCAATCAGATGCAACTCAGAACCAAATCAGAAGCGACCTAGAACTTCTTCAAAAGCAAAATCGAAAATCAAAAGAACCACAGAAGAAGTACAAAAGATGAGTTAGCTATACAGAAACGTAGAAGAAAAAATCCAGCACTGCACAAAAGCAGACAGAACAAAGATAGAATACACAGAAGTAACTCAGAAGCAACATTAGTAAGAATAGAAGCAAATCAGAAACAATATTACGATATACGAAAGTAAGGATCAAGCTTCATAAGTGAACCAGAAGATACACAGAAATTATTCAGAAGACACATAGATGACCGTTGAAGAATAAGACAATGGACAGAAACCCTAAAGAGGAAATTGCCATACATCCACTAACTACAGAAGTACCACAGAACCACTTCAGAAGTTCTGTTGAGGCATAAACCAAAGCACAGAAGTTTTGCGTACTCTACTCAGAATCTCTAAATTCCGATAACACACAGAAGTCATCACGAAACCTACCTAACTTGTTTAAAAATGATGCCAAAGGTTGCAATGGCTAAAAATTCAAATCCTATATAAAAAGAATTAAGAAAACAACTACAATAACTAAGAGATTACACTGAAAATCATTGTGTTGATTTAGAGAAGAGAATTCACAGCTTTCTATCATTTAGCTCCATCTACTACGTTATTGTCAAAGCTTTCAGAATCTTCAACATCAGATCTACATCAACTTTAAAATAAGTTTGAATCTGATCTCATTGCTTACTTTACTCTTTCAATTAAGTTTTAGCTTTCATATATATTAGCCCAAAATAAGAGGCATTGTTATTGTACACTTTACATTAGAAAACTACTGAGTAGGTTGGTAAGTTCTATAAAACCAACAGTTTGTAAGAGTTTCTGGTGAACTTGGAAAATCAGTAAGTTAGTTGGTAAGCTTAAAAACCAATGTGTAAAGAATTTCTGGTGAATCTGAAAAACCAGTGAGTTGTTGGTGAGTTTGTAAAATCAGCAAGTGTTATAGTGGAACCTGAGTTTAGTAAAGAAGACTGACTCAGAGAAGTAGAGTAGGAACTCAGGAAGGGTCAAACCACTATAAAAATACTGTGTATGTGTTGCAAGTCATTCTCTTTTTCATTTTAAGCATACATAGTTATTTATTGACCAAAATTTTTAGAAGCTCAAATCCCCCCTCCTCTTGACCTACCAGTTAGTAAGGGACCAATAAGTGGTATCAAAGTAGGCATCACAAAGTTAATTTTTAAATACCAACATATTAACCTGTGAAAAGATTCAAACGGTCAATATGTTTCATAACACATCTACAGAAGGGCAATCCACTTCCAGACCCCCACTTTTTGATAGAACCAATTATGGGTATTATAAGATGAGAATACAAAACTTCTTAACTAACACAGATTGCCAATTATGGCTTATAGTTAAGATTGGTAAGAATCTCACAAGCACAGAAGATAAACACACTCCAGAAGATATACAAGTAGTAGAACATGATGCTAAGGCAAAGAACTGCCTTTACTGTGCTTTAACCTCTTCTAAGTTTGAAAAGGTTTATGCATGTGACTCAGCCAAAGAAATCTAGGATAAGGTCCAGGTAGCACATGAAGGTACAAATCAGGTAAAAGAAACAAAAATAAATATTTTAGTATAGGAATATGAAGCCTTCTCCATGAAAGAATCAAAAACCATCTTTGAAATATTTGGAAGGTTTCAGAAAATCACCAATGGACTAAAGAGGTTGGGAGAGAAATATGAAGACCCCAAGTTAGTCAAGAAAATATTAAGATCTCTACCTAGATTCTCGATGCCTAAGGTAACTGCTATATGGGAAGTAAAGGATCTAAGTCAAATGAAAGTAGAAGAACTTATGGGATCACTTATAACCCATGAAGTCTTAATAAAACAAAAGGTTTCAGATGAATTCAAAGGTAAGAAGATCACTCTACAAGCTGAATAAGAAAATGAAAAATCTTCAGAAGAAAACTCAGCTAGTGAAGATGTTGAGGAAATGACAATGATAACCAGAAGATTCAAAAATATGATTAGAAAGAAGAAATTTGAAAACAACTTCAAAAGCAATAACAAGAGTAAGGAAAAGAAGAAGGAGATTCCAATATATTACAATTGTAACAAATTTGGACACATGAGATTTGATTGTCTAGAACTAGACAAAAAGTAAGGAGACAAAAAGAAAAAGTATAATTCTTATTTTGATAAAAAGAATACTTCTAATAATAAAAAATTTGAAAAGAAGAAAGCAATGGTTACATGGGAAATGTTGGAAAATATGATGAAAGAAAGTTTGAGTGAAGCAGAAGAAGAAAATGAAGCTCAATTCAGCTCACTCAACCCTAAAGAAAAGGATCAGGAAGAGCATCATACAAGAATAAGCTTCATGACTATTCATGAAGATGAGGTAAATTCAAAAACTGAAACTTCTGATTTAGAAGAATTACTAAATGAATTATACTCAGATTTTAAAAATTTTAAAGCTAAACATAAAGAAACTAAAAGACAATTAGAAAAGACAATCTATGAATGTTCAAAGATAAAACAAGAAAATGATCAACTCAAAACCAACATTAACATAGAACTTGAGAAAACAAAAGCAAAAAATTATGCTATTAGAAAAACATTAACTTCTACACTATTTAAACTAAAACAAAGAAAAGTAAAGAAAGCCATAAAAAGAAAATTATCAATTTTAGAAGAAAATTAGAACCCAAACAAAACCAAATTTAGGTACCAAAAACTGTTGTTGACATAATGAATACATCAATATCAACAAATAATTATTTAGCAGTATCTAAAAAGCAATGGGTGCCAAAATATTCTGCTACTAACCCACCTGGACCCATTCCTAAATGGGTACCAAAAATTATAGCTTGATTTTATTATTACAGTTTTGCTTGAGAGCCACAAGAAGTAGTAAATGGTATATTGATAGTGGTTGCTCAAGACATACGACAAGAGAGAAGGAGCTGTTCACAAAATTAAAAGCTAAAAATGGAGGAAAAGTTACCTTTGGAGATAATGGAAAAGGTAGAGTGGTTTAGATTGGTAAGATTAGCCAAACTCCCTCTATTACTATTTCAAATATTTTACTAGTAGAAGGATTAAAACACAATCTACTAAGCATTAGTCAATTTTGTGATAATGGATATAAGGTTGTGTTTGAATCTTATATATGTTCTATAATAGATAGTTCAAATTCAATTGTAGTACTTGGTAAAAGATGTAGAAATGTATACTTAGTAGATTTAAATGATATCCAAGCAAAATGTCTTATTGAAAATAACGAAGAATCCCTATTGTGGCATAGAAGGCTAGGACATGCCAACAAATTCATGATTGAAAAATTATACAACAAAGATCTTGTAGTTAGCTTACCCAAATTGAAATTTGACCAAAATGAATTATATAATGCTTGCTTGAAAGGAAAGAAAGTTAGAGAATCATTCAAATAAAAAAAAAGAAGTATACACAACCAAACTACTTCAATTACTACACATCTCGTTGGACCAACAAGAAAAGTCTTGGAGAGAAACATTATGCATGTGTCATTATAGATGACTATTCTAGATTCACCTAGAAAATGTTTCTTGCTTCTAAAGATGAGACCTTTCACTCTTTGAAACATTTACCAAACGTGTATAGAATAAACAAAATCCTCATATAGTAGCCATAAGAAGTGATCATGGTGGAGAATTTGAAAACCAAAAATTCATTACTTTCTGTGAAGGCAATAGAATTTTACACACATTTTTGCACCAAGAACACGTCAACAAAATGGAGTAGCCAAAAGAAAAAATAGATCCTTGTAAGAGATGGCAAGGACAATGTTGAGTGAATATGACTTATATTAATATTTTTGGGCTGAAGCAATGAATACTTCATACTACATCATTAACAAAATTTATACCAGATCTATACTCAATAAGACTCTATATGAATTATATTATGACAGAAAACCAAACATCTCTCATTTCCACACTTTTGGTTATAAATGTTTTATTCTTAACAATGAAAAAGAAAATTGTGACAAATTTGATAGCAAATCTGATAAAGATATTTTCCTTGGTTATTCCATTGTTAGCAAAGCATTTAGAGTCTACAACCTGAAAAGTAAGACTATAAAGGAGTCCACTCATGTAAAATTTGATGAAAGTACTAATCCCTCTAGAAAGATGAGTGATTTTGATGATGAGACAGGAGAACTCACTACTAATGAAGATAAAGATTCTTCACAAACAAAAACACACAAAGATGAAGAAGAATAAGATGACGAACTATCCATCAATGAGGTAAATGATAAAGGTAACAAAACTTTTTCAAAAGATTAGAGATTCATGCATAATCGTCTTGAAAATCAAGTAATTGGTAATGTTTATGATAAAGTAAGAACTAGATCTTCATATCATCAAGTATGTAGTAACTTTGCTTTTATTTCTCAAATTGAACCAACTTGCATAGATGAAGCTTTAGAAGATAAAAATTGCATAATAGCCATGCAAGAGGAGTTAGATCAATTCAAACATAACAATGTATGAAAACTTATTCCAAGACCTAATCATCAATCAGTAATATGAACTAAATGGGCTTTTAGGAATAAATTAGCTGAATCTAGAATAATAATAAGAAATAAAGTAAGACTAGTAGCAAAAGGATACTGTCGAGAGAAAAGAATAGACTTTGAAGAATTATATGCTCTTGTTGCCAAAATTGAAGCCATCTGAATGTTATTAGCATTTGCATCTTTCATGAACTTCAAGCTTTATCAAATGGATGTTTAAAGTGCATTTCTAAATTATTTTATAAATGAAGAAGTTTACATAGAACAACCTCCTGTATTTGAAGATCCTTATGATTCAAACCATGACTTCAAAATTAAGAAAGCTCTCTATAGATTGAAGCAAGCTCTTAGAGCATGGTATAGGATATTAAGTAAATTCTTAATAGAAAAATAGCTTACAAGAAGTAAAGTAGATACGACTCTCTTTATCAAGCATGAAAAAATAATATTCTAATTGTTCAAATTTATATAGATGATATTATATTTGGTGCAACTAATGATAAATTATATCAAGACTTTTCTAAAGTAATGTAGAGAAAATTTGAGATGATTTTAATGGGTAAGATGAACTTCTTTCTGGGACTTCAAGTAAAACAGATGAAGGAAGGAATCTTTATCCATCAAACAAAATATACTAGAGAACTACTTAAAAAATTTGCTCTAGAAGAAGGAAAGCCATTAGCCATACCAATGAGCACATCTATCAAAATGAATAAGGATGAAAAAGGTAAATCTATTTGTTAGAAATTATACAGAAGCATGATAGGATCTCTTCTATACTTAACTGCAAGTAGACCAGATATTATATTTAGTGTATCCATGTGTGCACGATTTCAGTCAGATTATAAAGAATCACATCTAATTGCTGTTAAAAGAATATTTAGATACATTTTAGATACTCCAAATCTTGGATTATGGTATCCAAAAGGTTCAAACTTTGAATTAACAGGGTACTCTAACTTAGACTTTGCTGGATATAAAGTAGACAGAAAAAGTACCTCTAGAACTTGTCAATTTCTTATAAGAATGATCATATCATGATTTTCAAAAAAGTAAACTTTTCTAGCATTATCAATTGCCGAAGCGGAATATATAGTTGTAGGTAGTTGTTGTGCGCAAATTTTATGGATAAAACAACAATTGAATAATTATGGAATAACATATATTGATATTCCTATTAGATGTGATAATACTAGCACAATAAATCTGATTAAGAACCCTGTACTACATTCAAAAACTAAACACATAGAGGTCAGATATTATTTTATTAGAGATCATATACAAAATCATGATATTTGTTTAAAATATATACCAATTGAAAATCAGTAAGCAAACATTTTTACAAAACCTCTTCCAAAAGATAGATTCTGTAAAATTAGAAGAGAACTCGGTGTAATAGATCCATGGTCATAAAATAAATATTTAATCCTAATGTATAAATTCTTATAAATACTTATAAATATTAAATAAATTGATCCAGAAGTATGACAGAAGTAGCACAGAATTTCTCAATATATATTAAAGTGCTTCAGAAGTAGCACAGAAACTCTGTCAAACCATTTAATGCACGTTAAAAGTCATACAAAAGTTCTATAACACTCACTCAGAACTTCTATCACATGGTTATGTTAAAAATTGCACTTCTGCATGTTTGAAACCTATTCCATAGAACTTCTGAGATCATGAACGCAACTTCTATTTCGCACAGAACTTCTGCTTCTCGTATTCTACCTCTGTGCAAGGTACACAAAACCTCTAAGGGTATTAGCTCAGAACCTCTGTGTAAGCAATGTATTGCACATAACTTTTGTTTAACCCCAACAAAAGCTTCAATTCCCTTAAAATCCTAAGCTCAGAATTTCTGCGTCACTACATCATTCCTCTAAGCTCGTTCCACAGAAAGGTGATTCAAAATCCTTTCTTCTTCTGCATTTTTCTCTCTATTCATCTGCTCCCATCTCGTTCACACTAGAGATTTTTCATCTCCAGACCTTCGGAGAACTCCTCTTTTCTACCTTCCAAGTAAAGAATTTCATCTGTTACTGCAATGGTAAGAACAAAAAGGACTAGCAAGAGAGCAGAAGTCTTTGATTCTAAAAAAAGAAGAATGACAAAAGAAGAAACACCAAGAAAAAGAAGAAGAATGGAAGATTACGTTCTTAAGGTAATCTTCAATAGCAACTCCTTTGCTTATAAAAAGTTTTGTAAACAATTCAAAGGTAGAAAGATAGTAAAATGAAGAGCATTTGATTTCGAAGCATTTAGAGAGAATGGAGTATATCTTGAAGTAACAAATTGGATTGGATTCCAATGATGGGAAAGTTTCATGGGCTACAAGGATAAGTTATACACGAGACTGATTCAAGTCCTTACTGCCAATTTCAACTACAACACCAGGAAGTCATGGATAGGAAAGATAAAGATAGATCTATCTTTAGAGAATATTAGAAATACCTTTAATATTCCTGAGATAG
>JAYJMB010088216.1:0-11772 GCA_036873735.1 Pouteria campechiana | reverse complement strand
AATGAACCAGATAGCCCCAATATTTTTTAAAAGTAATCCAAATTTGGCGAGAACTTTTTAGGTAGGAAAGTACGGTAATCGAGCATTAAATCCACATGATTCATATTCTTTGATAGAAATCCAAATTGGTTAGAACTTTTTATGTATGTAAGCAGGTTAATCAGACATTAAATTCACACGATTCATACTCTTTGAAAGCAATCCAAATCTGGTCACAAGTTTTTAGGTATGTAATTACGGTAATCTAGCAATAAATCAACATGATTCCTGGAATAAAAGCCAAAAGAATGGGCTATCGATCATTTACTGATTGACAGGTAGACATCATTTGTGTCATTTCACCTACACTACTAGACTAATACTAGCATCCAAGGGATTCTTAGCAATTGATGCTTCACCTAAAAGTCCAAAATCGAAAAATCTAACTCCTCCTTGAAGAATCCAAGGTAGTCTAATCCAACGTGTGTTTTTCGTAGATGTGACCGTCGATCCAAGATCCGGGCCATTCATAAGGTAGGAAATAGGAATCATTAATCATGAGATATGACAATTGCTACCGAAAGCTTATCATGCATGTATGCCGAAATTGGACCGACTTAGCTGTTTTCTTTGTCGTTTAATGGCCCATTTTTTTCTTACAAGCAAAGACTTCTCTTTTTTAATGGCCTGTTCCGTATGGCCTGATGGATATGCAACACGTGTGCCGTCAATTGATGCTTGTGACACATTCACATCAAAGGACCCTTAAAATGTTTAAAAAAAAACAAAGCTTTTGGGAGGCCTACATCAACGGCGATATTGCCAAGGAATTCCAGCACAGGGCAGAGCTCACGTGAAATCCACGCCGTCCATTTGGGACTGTGGCTCATCCTGGATGCTAAATACCGAGGAATCACGCTGATCGGATGTCCTGGCCATCCAATTTTCAATTGTCAGTGCAAATAATGATCGCAGTGGTGGTTCGAGCATTGCTGCATGCGGGTATACTCCATCTAAGATGGCCCCGCAATTTAGACGCTCCGGATCGTCGTATCATGTTACTCATCTGCAGTAGATGGTGGTGAATCCTCAACGAGAGGTCCAAAACATGGATGTCATGACCTCACATCCCAACCGTTGATTTCATCAGGTGAGGGCAGCAGGCTAAATCCTCTTGGTCCGTCGGTGTTGGATTAGTGTGCTAAGCATGGATTAAAATAAGGCACTTGGGACCCCCGATTGGGAACGCCAGAAGGCAAGACGTGGGTCTCAGCAGCTGCATCATACGCATCTCTTCCGCTTTTTAGAAGCTGCGAGAAGAGTCAGATCAGGGGTGACAACATGCAAAGAAAACACCTCCATAACTGGCATTAATTCTTTTTTTGCACAAATCAAAATCATGACTAACGGAGGTCGGTTGTTTATTTGGTTTTGAGCTGTCCCTAGCTTTTGAGGTGAATCCCATCTCAATAAATTACACATGAAAATAATGACTATGTGGTGGGCCATCATATGCCAGTAAAAATCGAGAATATTGGAACATTGAAAAAACTGGTGGTAGCCACATCTTACAATGATTCGGTTCAAGGTCAATCATGCATGTACTCATAGGTTGTCTACTTCCCAACTACATGGTATAAAGTACAAATCTACACAACACAATGCACGAGGGGTAGATGTAAGGTTCCTACAAGAGAGAGAGAGAGAGAGAGATCGGGATTGGTGGGGCCCAGTTCAGGTGTGATGAGTAAGGGATTTCCCAACATGGCTTCATATAATCATTCTAGCTATTCTCAAATGGCATCATTGCATGAAATAAGTGGGTTGCACAAGCATGTGGGTGGCATGCATTGCAATTTGCACCCCAGCAGTGTTTTATAATCACATTTTTTTTTTTATTAAATCGGCTAGTTCTACGCTACACGTATAGGCCGGAATTGAATAAGCTCTGACACCGTATTTTAGTTTAATAGACTGTTCAAACCCAAATTGACTATTTAGTTTAAAATATCTTTCTTTTAATAGACAGTTCCATCAAGAATCGACTGTTTAGTTTAAAATATCCTTTCCCACATATAGAAAACGAATACTCTTCAGGTCTCTAGTTAAGTGATATTAAACTTATACCCATATTAATAGTTTCAATAAAGTTGATTGGGTGACACAATTATCTACCCAAGGGGATGATATTCATGCCCCGAGAATTTTTAATCTCCATCCAAGGAGGATGGCGACAAGATGATATTCCCACCCCAAATTTCTATAAATACCTTTCCGTAAGGATGATTTGGCGACATAGTGATCTATTTCGCCATGGCCCAGTTGCCTGGTAATAATAAACTTCTTGGAGATAAAAATAAAAAATAAAAAATCAAATGCCAATCTCCGGCTTCCTTTTTGCCGGGCCTTAAAAATCCAAATATCTTCCACTCGCGGGATTAAAAATGGAGGGCTGGTTGAATGATATAGGCTGTCCACCTTTGCAATATATGGAATAAACGAAGCAGAGCTACACCGAATAAACACTTATTCAAACGATCCATCATTAGGGTACCATACTTATTTATAAATATTTAGGCTTTTCAATTGAAGATTATTCTGATAAATGATTCTGATTGTTTTCAATTTTTTGTGGGCCCCACAAAGGGCAGATGGACGGACGAGGCGATAGCTTTCTGTCATGCGAACTGCTTAGGCTTTTCCAGGTTGGGCTAAGCACCGTTTGGAACGTGAGACATGGGAAAAATTTTGTAAAGGAAAGGATTTTGATGTAGCTGTGCGGTCCACGTGGCAGTTTGGAGGGTTGATCGTGACCGTCCACCTACTTAGTCATATCTCTGATGGATGGCCCATTCATAAAATTTCAATCATGAATGGAATGCCACCATGCACCCAACTGCTGCCTTTTAAATGGACGGTGGAAAAGTAACGTTAGTTGACCGTCGACCCTCACTCGGAATATCAAACCTGCTTAGTTGGTGGACCGTCTATTGAAGTGGGCACCACCCAAATGGCCCATATTTGAAAAATCGTCGTCATACAAAACTGATGCCAGCGATTCACATGTGCTAACTTTGAAGAAAGAAAGAGCAACCCCAGGCAATTTAGGCTGTCGTGATGCGAATGTGAGTGTGTAAACGCAGATATTGTTGTTGGCCTTAAAGCAAGGTTAAGACTAATGAAAGCAGTAGGAAATCAACCTGCTTTTGAAAGTTAATCCAGCCGATTTCTTGCCTTACAAGAAGAGACTTTTCTTTCATTTCACATGCTGGGTAAAAAGGGATTGTACTTTATAAATGGTTAAAGTTGAGACAATGGGCTGTACAAATTGTGGGGCCTTCAATTATGGTCTGCATTTCGTCTAAGGCTTAGTAACTATTTCCCCCTCTTAACTTTTTATGCGTGGCTGTGTCTGTATGTATGCTTGTACTACAAAAGAATAGACAATTCTGTCGATTTGTAGTTTTCGGCCAAGTAGCTAGGCTTGATGATTTTAATTTTTGGGTACCCTTTGAGCATCCAACCCAACTCGAACCACTTATTCATCCCTTGTATGATTCAATAGATTTGGAATATTTCTAGTGATGCTTCAAAATAATTAAAATTAGGTGTCATTTTCTCATTACCCATGATTTATAAGAATTATGGTATCATTTTGCCTTATCAATCTGGGCATTTTCCATCCCATTCTACTTTTTATCTTGTGTATTGTTTCGCTTGTTTGGACAGAAATAGCCCATGCTCGTACATTTTGCATCTTCTGGAATTGGAATACGACCATGGAGATGTAATGGTCCACAACGAAAGTGTAGGACGGTACGTGCAAATCATCATGATTCTTGCACACGAGTGGCATGAGGTGCAAAGGGATAGCCCTAGTTTGATGAATTGAGGGTGCGTTACAGGAGGGTGAGTAGCTGCAATGATTGTACCGGCGCATGCACGGCAGATGGCCACGCGAAGGTAATTGGGATGCGAAAAGCTTCAAAGACGCCATGCGTATCTGACAAATCACACACATTCCAACCCTTGGCTGCCCCACTTACGGATTCCGGACATTAATTGGCACCCATCAATCCAACTGACATTTCAATGGGTGAGTGGATAGATTGAACATGGACCGCTGACCGCCTGCATTTTCCGACCCTCCATTTAAAGCTCAATCAATCTATAGCTTGCTGGTGCAATCAAAGCTAAGATAATACCATGTCAGATATTTTAATGGCTCGATGGGCCCTCGGCCGTTCGCATGTACTCTAAATAAAATTTTGGGTTTTATTATTAATCTTAGAATACTAAAAATGAGGCAACCGAGCAACTTTTTGGTTGGATTCTATTTATATTGTGTAAACTATGGAAGGTCGGAGTTGTAGGATGTGTTTAAATTCAATGAATGGCATCTCAAATTAACTAGAAGTTGGACATCTCTTTCCGTTCATTGCACATGCAAAGCATCATTGGCGGGATGAATGGTTAGTTCATGGAAAATAGAAACGAATGGTATAAGCTACTGTTAAAGTGATTTAGTTGACCTAACTTTATCTTTTGCCACAACCTGCTCGGTCTATCAATTAATCATTTGGAATCTCATTGGGGGTTATAAAAAATCGATCATGACAAAAGATTTAATAACCGTTTAATTAGAACAATGGGATTAAATATCTGTAATTAAATTTTTTTGGTTGGGTAATAATTTTCAAAGACTAAACATTTGAGAAATGTACCATCATGATGGAATCAGAATATAGTCGTTTTGGGAGAGGGTGCACTTGGCGTTTTATAAACAAGACAAGATGTCTTTTCAGTTTCAACATGATTTTTTTTTTATTTTATATTTATGGAAGAAAATTCTTCTCTATGATTGTATATTTATGGAAAAAAAATTCTTCTCTATTGTTTTATATTTATGGAACATGACCCTTACAAGCCATTCAAAATTAGCATGAACCCCAAGGTTCTGTACAATTATGAATTACCCCAAGTAAGAAAATTTTACCTTCATCATTTGGCCAGATGTTCTTGCTCGCGGGACAAACAACTCAGAGTGATCCAACAGTCGATGGCAGAAGGCCGTGCGATATGAAAACCCAAGTCGTGGACCGAATTTTTGTTATGCAATACAATTGACATGCGTATGCTTATTTTTCCATAGAATCTTGATTTTATAGGTGCAACTTAGGCTCGGTTGAACTTTAACATGATCCATTCATGCTGATTGTATCTAGGACTGATTTGTAGAATTTTAATTTTTAGTTGAAAATTTTAGCATAAAGTTGAGCTCGATTGGAATACTTGGCAACTTGATTTATCCGAGTTTTAACTTGAGTTTTTTTTTATACTGGTTACATATATAAAAGATATTCCAATGTTTTAATTTTGTTTAATTTTTTCAATAGAAACTCAAAAATATTAAATTATAGTTTGAACTTAATAAATGCAAGGAACATTTATTATGTTTTTTTTTAATCTTCAATAACTTCATACATGAGTACACTAATTTCTACTGCCAAAGCAACCGTCCTGGGCCCACTCAGATCATGTATACAGAGGTAATCAAACACTTCATACATACAGTTAGGATTTATAGAGATAATCAACGGGTTTACGCTTCACATATTGACATAGGAGTTACTTAAAACTCTTCCATTATAATCATATCAGTTTACTTAAGAATCTATGTTAAGAAGACTTCATAATTCTTCTTAATCAATCAACACACTTTTAACGTCCCTTTTTTACTCATGTAACTCTAGAATATACTAAAATTGAAATAAATAAAATATTATTCTCCCTCTTTTCTCATTTAATCTTAAAGCCCATTGAAACCTTGGTTAAATAACCATATAATGTAATTCTAACCAGTTTATACAATAATGGACTCATTTACATAACTAGGCAGTACTGAATTTATGGCGCTCAAAATTAGTAGTAATCGAACATCCAAAACTTTATAAATAATTCAATATTTACACAATTTATCTTTTAAAATCCATTTAATTATTTATTGGTATTAAGTTGGACTTGTATTGAAAATCTACAGATAGGATCAAGTTAATAGAGTTAAATTTTAGCGGACCCGAAGCGGATGCAACTTGAATCTTGCTACAGACGTACGCAACGCTCTTCTTTGGAAGAATGTGCAACCCACGTGAAATAATCCAGCTATTGAAGCGTTCAGGGTTTTGATGCATCACCATCTGCAAGAGCACCTTCATTATTCGGGGTGTTTACTTCATTGCTCGAAACGCATGCACGTGGGCATAGGTTGTATTCATTAACTATTCCATATTTATTAAGAAATTAAAGCAGAGCAAATTTTCTTCAAAATTACTTTTTCCAAAACACATGCATGCAGACTGCAGAACCCATTTGGACTATTTTTTAGCATACTCAAAAGACTTTATCGAGTCGTTATTTGAAAAAACAAAAAAGATGTTTTGGTAAATAAGACAAAAACAATGAAAATCAGCCATCTCTGTCTAAGTATTAAATGGGATTTTTCAATGAATATCTTAGATAAGAAATGAAGCGTCATGATGATTGGAGTCCTTCTAGGAGGTGTTCGATCAAATTCCACGTTGGTTCATTATGATATTCCTTCATTCCACATTCTCATTCTTCTTAAGCATGGGAAGCTTTAAATGCCAGTGTTTGGGATTTGGGAAGAGAGAAGGATGTTGCTTAAACGCATCTTGCTTTGTCTGGTGCGTCGGAAATCGTATGCATGCTCCTACGCACGTGAAACTAGATGAAGAGTAGTGTTGAAGCCAAACAGTCGCTCGAAAGAACAGCAAGTTCATGTCATAAAATAAACGGTAGGGAAGCTTTGAAGGACCAGTTTCAGGGTTTCAAGCTAATGTTGTTATAGATCTCTGATGTACTTGGCATTTGAAAATCTTGAAACTTCTTTGACAATATACTCTGTGAATTGAACCTTTTAAAATTTATTTTCTACCATCAAATACACTGCAGTTACAGCGAAGGTTTACACGGTGGTTAAGATATCCTTGGAAAGAAAATAGACAGAGAAAAGAAAAATCTAGCTACGGTACTAAAATGTGTTTACAGTACTCATATCTTTTATGAGTTATAACCATTATTGTAAAAATGGTTTTGCTGTCCAATAGACATTCCTGTAGGAGCGTATGAATGGGGTTAATTATCTCTAATGAAATCAGGCCAAAAATTTTCTTCCTCACCCATCTCTGCCATGGTGGGCTGAGATTTCTTAATCCCAGCTGTCGTTTTACCAAAAAAAACAGTGCATGTGCTCTGTCAGCTGGCCGCAGATAGCTGTAGATGTACCCAAGCTCAAGTTGAATGCCTCGAGTCATCGATGGGACCCATGTTTAGGAATAGATAGTTTTAAAGGACGGCGGGCGAAGTCCAGACTCACCAACTGCAATCCCATAAAGGTGGCAAAGTGGTAGAAGTTACCATGCGTAATGGATAAGAGGCATGGTTGTTGGTACATCCTCACATGCAAGCCTTTGAATTTGATTGTTGGGTGCTCGTCTAATTCGTGAACTCCCTTTCACCAATTGGCCGAGGGCCGATAAAGCTCTAGTTAGAGGTCGGAACCCACCACGATGGTCACTTTATATGCAGTCCGGCAGTCCCACTCATCGAGCAGGCGACCACATCAAAATAAATGGACAGTCAATGCTATGACTCATGATATTAGGGTGGCCCACCTATTGAGTAGATGTTAACTAAAATCAGCCGCTTGCATGCACACGGTTGCCTTCTTGTTGGGCTCTTTCCATTAAGTCTTAAGAGTAGTTAGATGCAACCCGTAAGATTGTATAAACATTTAAAATTAAGCTGTTTACTGAGTCGAGATCATATATGGATTCAAAACTCCGCTAAGAACTTTGTGTTTTTGTCCAAATAATTCAGTAAACTGACTTTGCAGTAAATTCCTCCTAACCCATTAAAAATTTTTCGTGCACGCTCGCACCTTACCCTGGCTCCACTTAACTTTCCTAGTAGAAGTTAAAATCCTTTGAGTTACCTCTCAGTCAATTGCTATTCATTCTACTTTTGTCAGCTAGCGAAAACTTTCAAAACTTCTATGTGAATCCTTTACTATAATTCCTTGTTTTTTAAATATATTATTACATATGCTATGCTCTACCTAGGCGGAATATCATTTTCTAGATTTCCTGAAAACTTATTTTTTAATATAATATTAATTAGTTTAGGCCCAATGAGCTTAATTTATTGAGTTTTTGCGAGCCTTGGACAATCTAGACTCAACAAACCTTAAGGCGAATATTTTTAACGTGGCTGCGTATGTGGTTTTACATGGGATCTTTAGCAGAGTTGGATGCTACAGCCGACTCGTTCAATCTATGTGGAGCTGGGCGAAGCCGAGTCGACACATACACGCGAGTCGTAGCAGGATCGTTCCAGTCGGGGGGATTATCTCGTCTTGACCGGCACCGGACGTTCCGAGCGGGTGAAGCGGGCCGACACTTGCGTTGCACGCTTTGACGAAGCTCTATTTTGTCGTTTTCTTTCTCCTCTTTCATGACTTTAGTCAAACTTACGTCAGCTCTAGTCAAAGCTGCACCATTGGTCAAAAACACTTGAATACCTCCCCACTTGCAAAATCCGCAGCCGCACAAGCAACCCAAATCCTCAGGTCCACGTGTGCTAATTATTTGCACATGTAAACCAACCTGAGCCAGATCTATCTCCAAATAGATAATTTTTGAACTCCACGTTATTTCAATGTAGTCTTTTGCAGCCCCACCTCTTGCAATAACTGAAGGCATTCTATCTCATGGGCTGATTATTTTGGTCTGTGAATGGACCATCTAACTAATTATAGTTATTCCGTATGCCATACAGTGGCTATTCCATACATGTTTTCTATAATTCAACGGTTCAGATGACAGTAAAAAGTCTCCATAGGAGAAAATTAAGTATTTTGTGCACACTTAATGAGTTGGTCCATACAAGCTGAAATGCCGGGAAAAAAAAATTATACAATGGCGGGCCATCCATCTTGTGGGGGTAACCTTCCAGCAGGCAGAAAGTTGGTTGTGGCAAGTTGAAGAGAGGAAAGGTTTGTACGTGAAGTGACGAGGAAACGTGTCAACCCAGAATATTTTCCCCTTGTTATTTAAGAAGCATCTGAGATAAGGTCGAATATGTGGAAGGATAGGAGCTCTTGCAATCCTCTCCCACCACCAGCGGTTGGTGAGCGGCCGAGAGAGATGAAAAAAAAGAGAGGCATCATTACGACTTTTAAATACCTACTCAACTAGGGGGCTGCTGCACATTGAATGTGGATAGACGTCGAAGATAATCTATCGTTTTCTGTGGGCGCGGCTTGTCCCTCACTGGGTTGGGTTGGGCATTGGACCATTTAATTATTTGGGCTCTTGGGCCGTTTCTTTTTTATTTAACAACGTATTTAATTATTGGATAATCCTTTTTTTCACTTACTATTCTATCTTTTTCATAAAAGGTGTGTTTAGCATAAAAGAGAAGCACTGATGTGAGCAATGTTTAAATAGGGCTAGTGATAAAATGAATAAAGATTAAATAGATAAATTTTTTATTTGAAACAAAAGATAATAATTGATATGAAAAAAGTAAGATAAGATGAATAGTTAGATGTTAGGTAAGGATTGGGAGGAGGGAAAAAGTAGCTTTGAGGGACTTTTACTCTTTTACTTTAAGATAAATATATATAACCTAAAACCCATCCATTTCATTTTATTTTTTCTAATATTTATATAATTTTTGCTCATCATTCCAAAGAGAAATTAAATGTGCTGTCGACTATTGGTGAATGAGATATTAGAGTGCCCCATGTAAACAAGCGAAGACAGTTGCATGATTATACTGCTCCCCTCAGTCAAAGCTGTGTAATTTTTTGAGTTTCAAATTCGGCCTCACAAGCATGTGGAGTCAGACTTGGCAATAATTGAACTTAAATAATTTAAAATCTAAGCTCATAAGTACGAGCATGGCTCATGTGAATATCATCTGTAACATGATGCATGCACATGTGTGCGTTTACATATATAGATCATTTCCAATACCAGGGTTTGCGACCTAAGAGAATACATTAATTTAGAGGTGCATGCCATGCCCTGGTACACAAAAGGACATGGACGATGATGTTAGAAGCATCTCCAATTCCATATCTTGGATGGTAATAATGTAGTAACGTGTAAATGTCTCCTAAAGTTTACAAAGTCCATGATGGCTGTGGCTGCCTGGCTGGCTGCTAAGGTATCTAATGAACCACTTCTCCCTTCAAAAAGCAAAGAAAGAGACGTGAATTCACGTCGCAGCCTTAGGTGGTCAAGCACAATTGGTGCACCGCCATTATTAATATTTGTTCATACACATAAAGCGGCAATTATATAATATATAATAAGATCACATACCTGTCCCAATATCTTGGGCCCACATGCTAATATCATTAGGTAGCAGAACCGTCGTTTTGCTGGTTGGATGATTGTGGCTTTTGATTGATTTCGTTGGTCGAATTCGCTAGCTAGTGACAATCAAGTAAAATTCAAAATATTCTAGGCTCCAAGCCTAATAACCAATATTCCATCTCACTTGCATGCGAGGCAAATGTGTATATAGTGATCCTGATCCTCCGATTTAAGACACGGCCTTATAACCCCAAAATGAGTTTTACTTAATATATGAACTTAATTTGATAATTCAAAATGGTTTGAATATCATTCCTGTATGTTATCCATATATGGTGGCGAAAATAATTAAAATCAAACGAACAACGTAAATCACATGCAAAACAACCAAAACGGTCGAGGTGCTGCTTTGAAATGACCAGATTAATAAATAAAATGATTTTCATTTGCTTTGAAATGAAATGTATAATAATTCAACAATAAATATGTATTACGCTTTACTTTTTTTTAAAAAAAATTACTGACTTTGTTTTTTGTCGTTGACACCCTATCTTATTTACATTATTATCTTGCTTTTCTTTCACTTTCTCTTTTATGTTTTTGCTTTCTTTTTCCACATCTCTTTTTTCTCAATTCCCTAGTGAAGCTTTAGTCACACTTGTAACATCAAGCCTGTCGAGCTAATATTTGCTTGCAAAGTCAAGAACCCAGACAGGACGCTTGATCAGCAGCATCCAACAGGAGTGTTAGCCTGTCCAAACATTTAAAAGCATGCTTTAGCCAGGGGTTACCAAATGTCTCCACAACAACCCAACAGAATTCCATCATGGTAACCAACACGCCAAAAAACAATCAAATAAGAAAAAATCGTGGTTTTAGGATTCAGCATCATTCTTTCATTGCCATTATTGGGCATTGGCCCATTGATGGAATTTATGTTTCCATAATAATGCAACATCCCTGCAAGAGGGATTGGACCCACAGAATCGCAATAATGCTGCGATGGAGAAGTAATAAGAGGTCACGATCTAACGTGTTCTGCAAGTTCATTATCCATGTTAGTCCATCATATACAGGCCAAATGGTCTTTTAGTTTGCCCATGATAACAAGCAAAGATCACATCCTTGTTTCTTTTTTAAATAAGAAACACCTCAGAGTAGTCGGTACCTAAACATAATTAGCAATTAATTAATTGACCATCAGAGCAAGCATATAAAAGATAAATGTTAGTGTTCCTTGACGCCTTTTCATGGACAAGTCAAATGATGCAAAAGGTCATAGGTTGTCGGCCTTTCAAAATAATAAGTGGTTATGGGCACAAGAAGGTGGGAAGGTAGAAAACCCAAGGCCCACCTCATGTGATACGTGAGTATTTTCTAAGGCATTGTT
>JAYJMB010088215.1:0-19820 GCA_036873735.1 Pouteria campechiana | reverse complement strand
ATGCTAGAACACCTAATTGAAAAACAAACATCATAAGTACCAAAATCATAACACAATTGCATAAGAATAACAAATATTTAAGTATAAAAACGTATCTTATGAGTGAATGAAATCCACTCATCAATTAGGGTTATGTTTGGTCTTTAAAATCATATAAAAAATATATTTATTTTGTGTGTTTTGAGCATTTATCAGAGTCATCAAACAAACCAATGACATATATATGACATTTGACAATGATTAAGTTGAAAATGATAGAAATCACTATTTTCTACTTGCTTGACTTGATTCCTTGTCTAATTTGTTATAGATTCCTTATACACATTGATTACATTGACATAGGCATTTCTTTTGAAGTCTTTGAATAATTAGTATCGGTTTAGGAGACTAAGTATGCATTGTTCAATTTGGATTCTAGAATTCATTGTAGCTATTATTGAGACAAGCACTAGATGAGATAAAAGGAAAACATGACTAAAAACTCATTGTTTATAAGGGGATCATAGCTCTATGAATGAAAAAGAAAATAGTTTGGGGTTGTGATAGTAATACAACCCAAGATTAGAAGGGATCACATTTAGAAAAAGAAGATAAAAATGAGAATTGTGATAATAATAGAGCCCACCAAAAAATATTAAATACACATCTCATGTAGTCTCTCAGGTCTAATTAGTGAATTCATAGGATTTGCATTGAGTATGTATTATGTGGTTGCTTGAATGAATTTAAATGTGAAATAATGTAGATTGAAATGGCTATAATGTTTGCACATGCACATGGAATATAAGGTGGAAAGAAAAAGGCTCAAGTTGAAAACTAAAGACATATGTGATATCTTGATAGTTTCTTCTTAACTATGCCTATTTTATTAAGGTTTTTGACTAGTGACCTAGATCGATGTTCGTTGTGTCCTTTGTGAATTTTTGTGTTTCTATTTTGCTCAAGGACAAGCAAATGAGTAAGTTTGTGGGTATTTGATAAATGAACTTCATTCACTTACATTTTATATGTTCGATCTTAGTTATTTGTAAATCCTTGTTACTTTTAGATGAATTTCATATCTATTTGTTAAATTTTCTAGGTGTTTGAAAGATTGGAAAAGAAAAGAAAATGAAAGGAAAAGATGAAGCTCAAAGATTGGAAAAGAAGAAAACTAGCAAAGGAGCAACAAACCAAGGCATTTTGGAGACAGCAATTCCCAAGCCGTGGCATGAAAATCCATGCCGTGGTGTGAGAAGTCATGTAACCATTCTACATAGGCAGAATTTCCTAAGCTGCAATGTCCCTACCCAAGCCACGATGTGAAAAACATTCAAGGCATAACAAGTGCATTCAACAATTTCCAGGTCATAACACCAGTGCCATCTGGGTTTTCTGCCAGTTTTTCTACTAGTTTTGTTGCCTAGTTTTTAAGGCAATGAGAGAGGTTTTTCAAGGGTCTTCTTACACTCATTCCTAGGGTTTTGCTGAGGGTTTTGAGGGGCAAAGCCTTGGTGTTTCTTGGGGAGAAAGAAGGAGATTTCAAGTAAACAAGAGGAAGAAGACGTGATGTTTTACATTGTTATGATCTTGATTAAGGGAGTTATTTTTATTTCTATCATGATCTAAATCCCTCTTTCTAGGGTGAAGATGTAACTCTATTTGATACTCTTTATTATGTAGATTGTTGGTTATTAATGAGTATATGATCTTGTTTCATTCATTATGTTATTTGCAATGATTTGATTTATTTTATTGCTTCATCACTAATATTATGAGTGAGATTGATTATCTAAGTATGGTTAAGGTACACACCATATGCCAAACCAGCCAATTTTGGTTCATTAAGTTCATGGACTTAATGAGTTTTCACCTCAATTATTCTATACACCATAGGTAATTGGAAAGAGTGAAAATACTTGATTTGAACCAGCATACCTAATGGTAATAATCATACATTTAAAAGAACAAACCCAAGTTAAGTATTGAATCCAACATTCCACTTGCAAAGGGGTATCACTGGAAAATTTGGACACCTAGACCTTTGCATCTTGTTAATATCCCTACATTATTATTAGTCATTGATTTTTAGAATTCCATTTGATTTCTGCAATTCCATTCAAATTACACAAATTCATTAAGATCTAAATATTCTTTTTAAGGATATGTAGTTCAGTAACTAATACTAATTAAGTCAGTTTGGTCATTCTTTGTGGGATCGATGCTTGCATTGCACACTATATAGCTATATGCATGTGCACTTGTGAGGAATTATAATTTGAACCATGGCTCTCTTTCCTTTAGCTCTTTTGTAGCTCTCTGCTTCATTAAAACTTCATGTGTCATAAGACAACCCATGAGCTCTTCCATGCTAATCTTATCTAGGTCCTTTGCCTCCTAGATGGTAGTAACCTTAGGCATTCAATGCCTATGTACGGATCTCAAGATTTTCCTTACCAACTTGGGCTCTTCATATTTCTCTCCCAAGTTCTTTATCCCATTGGTAATTTCTGAAATCTTCCAAATATGTCCAATATTGTCTCTAATTCCATCATGCTAAAAGGTTCATACTCCTGCACTAGGAGGTTTATTTTAGTTTCTTTAACCTGATTAATACCCTCATTTGCAATTTGTAACTTGTCCCAAATTTCTATAGTAGAATCACAAGATGAAATCTTTTCAAACTTTGGGGGCAAAAGGGTGCATTAAAGGCAATTATTTTCCTTGTCATCTCTCTCTA
Organism: Pouteria campechiana; assembly: GCA_036873735.1. Classification (NCBI taxonomy): domain Eukaryota; kingdom Viridiplantae; phylum Streptophyta; class Magnoliopsida; order Ericales; family Sapotaceae; genus Pouteria; species Pouteria campechiana. The sequence goes on along the minus strand of JAYJMB010088215.1, from coordinate 17,101 downwards.
CTGCTTATATATCCTTGGCAGTATATTTGTCTTTTGGGTTGAGGATAACATTTTCATTTTTTACAATAAGCCATAACTAGTAATCTATGGCAATCATAAAATTTTGCATTCTCATCTTTCAATACCCCTAATTAGTTTCATCCAAGAATGGGGGTCTGGAAGTGGATTGTCAAACCCTAATTAGACAATCATTCAATGGATATCCAATCAATTGAAAGCATTACATACCAAACACCATAAATAAACCTAATTGCATTGCCAAACAAGAAAGTCATTGATTACACCATAAACTCCACATTAAAATCTATCTCTCCTCTAGAAAAAGAGAGATTAGCCACTCATGATGTAAAACTAATCAAGCAAATAAAATTCAAACATCACCATAGTTCCAATTTCAAGATAAAAACCATAAATACAAGGAAGAAAAATAATTAAAACCAAAATAAACCAATGTCTTTCCCTTTTTTCAGCTTGTTCTTCACTCCTTGGTAATGTTCTCGGATCTCTTGATCTCCAAGTCGATCTTCTCTCCTTTAAAGCTTCTTCAAACACTCTCTAAAACTCCCAAGAACCTTAGCCTTGAAGTGCTCTTCAAAACCCTCACAAAAAACTCCCAAAAACCTCTCTAACTTTTGTTTAAAAACTAGCAAAAACAATAAGTTACACAATTTTTCTGCAACTTGGCTATCTCCGATGCCAGCGGTGCTACCTTGCTAGACATGAGTTAGTAGGTGAGTTCAGTGGGCACTATCAACTCCAAAATGTTGTCTACTTGAGATGTCTTCACTATTTTGATCATATCTTCTTCGTTTGTTACAGAATTGGATGATTTTAGTGTGTTGGATAGTTGACTTGAAGAGATTCAACTCTTATGTTAACCACTCATGTTGAATTCATCACAATCAAAGCCAGAAATAGCATCAAAGTAATGCTTGTTCACATTCAGCTTCTTTTCAACATGATTTGTTGAATAAAAAACAAATAACTTTATTAAATATAATATTTCATCAAATGTAGTTACAAACCAATAAAACATGCCAAATGAGGTTCTAAAAATGTGAATTTGGGTATTAAAGCATGATATATTATGAACTCATCAAATACCCCTGAACTTAGCTTTTGATCATCCTCGAGCAAAATAGCAAACAAACTAATGAAATAATCAGGAAAAATCTCTCTCAGACAAACAAACATATGCCAAATAAATTACATGTGTACACATGATTCAGAATTCATTCAAGACACTTCCAAAGTAAGTTGATGAACTCATACTTCATCAATCCTTTCATGAAGTGAAAATTATGATTGTGTGTGCATTGTAAATCTCAAGATCCATGCATATTTATCAATCAACAATGTACGAACTAATGATTCTAATGATCTTCACAAAGTCCATTATATGCTTGCTTTTCATAATCCCTCTCTACTAATATAGACAACTCTATTTACATGGATCAATAGGTCTTTGTAAAGTTTGTACTGGGGTCTTTGGTTTGGTTCACAAAGAAATGACACAAGGAATAACAATGTCAAAGATTATAACTAAAGTGCTCATGAAAGTTCACTCTCTTACTTTCTGTTGGGGTTTTCTTATATTTATTTTTGTTTTATTCTGGGTTGTAATGTTACCATATCCCCAAACTTGTTTTCTTTTCAGTCTATGGAATGTGATCCCCCCAATTTAAACCTCTTCCCTTGACTTTTCTTTTGTCCCTTTTTTTTTTTTATAGCATACTCAATTTAACACCCCTGAGTTCATCTTTTTTTCCTTTGCTCATACCTATCAAATAACCATGAACATGACATATATCTCTGAATAGCTAAAATATGATTTTTTAGGCTAAATAGGAATAGATAATGAAGCTAAAGGAAGAAAATTCAAATTATGGTTTTTTCACATGCTTTGCATATGTCATTCTCTCCTAAGGCTTAATGGGGACACTAGTGACATTGAATGTACTAGGTTGGCTTGAAATGCTCAAATTAATTAAAGAATGCCTAAATCACTTCCAAATAAACATGTTGTCTAGGATTTCATCTTGAGGGATAATCAAACAAGTTCTAATGTACTTGTGTCAATCAAAATAAGTCAATGAATTCACAACACTGTTAGCGGAATTGCATACACTTCGCATGATCATTACATAATGTGCTTGAAAATGTTTCATTAGTCATGAAAAAGGACTTTTTAAAAGACTCATTGAATCACAAGAAGTGTATATCCTTCTTTCTAAATCATATGTGATGGTAATAAAAAACTCAGCCTATGTTAGTGATTAATTAGAGAGAGATAAAGTCATCCTATTTAGTTTCAATATGTTAGCATACAATTTCTCTTGAATGCACATTCTGCAAAAGACACATGAGTGCAAATTCTAAATAAACTGAGCATTTTAAACAAAATCTAAACAAAAGAAAATAGAAAATTGCTCCCCCAAACTTGAAGTAAACATTGTCCTCAATGTTAAAATAAAGCCATGGAAAATAAGGACTTCCCTGAAGTGTGTGATATTGCTCATCAGAGTAACCATCTGACTCTTCATCATCAACCAGTGGTGAATCTAGCAAAAAGGTTGGGGGAGTAGGAAGAACAACAGAACTAGAACCTTGAAAGAAACTAGAATTCTTAAACATTTATTACAAGGCTATAATCCACTAAATATTTGAGTTGTTGTGTAGTCCATTTTTGAAATCGCTCATGAGAATTTCCTATCTCCATAACCTAATCCTCAAGATCTGTAGGAGTGAGCTCCAAAATGGGAAGATTTGATTTGTGCCTTATCTGAGAAGAGCTTGGGGTACCAAAAGATGTGCCAATTCTATGACCCGTGGCACTGGTCTTTTCCAATGTCTCCATGATAGCATCATCTTTTATAGGCAATGGTATTTGGAACTCTTTATTGAGTCTACTAGAGACACCCACCATAAGGCATAGTTGGCAGATCAGAGACGGATGGCCCAGACAACTTGACAACCTTCCAATGCTGAAAGAGATAATAGAGCACTCAATGACCTTCTCCACATCAATTGAAATCTCAATCTGAATGGTATAATTGAGTTGAGCTCTTTCTTTTATTACATCGAAGACATGGTTTGAAGGTAAAACTTAGTTGATATAAAATAATGTTATGCCTTTGAGAATGCTCTCAACTATCCTCTTGGAAAACTATTACTCTGTCATTTTTCTTCTTCCATTGATTGCGCGACTTAGCCAGACTAGTAATGACTGCATTGTAATCAGGACCTTGTTCTAACCATGAAGTTCTTCAATGTCAGCCATATCAAAGTAGCAATTAATGGAAGATCTATCATAGGGAACCAATTTACCCCTTACAAGAACTCTCCAATTTGTTGGATTCGCCTCATATTGTGCTCTGGCGTTAGTATAGAATTCTCTCACAAGTGCAACCATAGCAAGCTCAGGTTGAGCCACAAACTTCTGCTAATGCCTTTGTTGGATGATGTTGTTAATATCAGTGTATGTTGTATCTATCCCTCTCTCTCTAATTCCTTCTCTATGCATAATCAATGAATTGTATCTCCTCTGCCTATTCATTAAAGAAGGTAGGATCATAGTCTGCTCTCCATCTATTGGACAGTCCAGATGTGGTGGACTTTCTAGGAGGCATACTGACAAACACAATTAATGCAAGCAAGAATGGATGCACACTATGACAATTAATCATAAATCCACTTATCCCTAATCACACCAATGGGCCTCACTTCTAGTCTTAAACAAGCATACACAACTGACAACACTCGATCAACCTTTTCTCAATGGAACTTCTACCTGGGCATTTTCACAACAACCTAGTGAGCACTTAGTGCAACACACTCTCAAGGTATTCTTCATAATTGTTACCAATCTCATTAACAAATCATGAAGCATAAAACATGAATACTCAACAAAGAGAAAGCCATACACTTCAGTGAGCACCAAGAACTAAATTGGACTTAACCCCAAAAGCATAATGCAGAAGTTCAAAGACAAGCCCAATGAATCACAATGCACTCCTTAGCATATACTTCTAACCAACTCAAAACAATGCAAATTCTCACCACAATCCACCAATGACAACTTCACTCCAAGTAAGCATAAGCAACCCACCACTGTCATAGCATGATAACCCCATGAAAATTAACAATAGCTTCCTTCATGAATTTCAATAGCCACCTTCAAGGCAACATAAAAGCATCTTCCCTAGCCACAAGAACCCATTTCCATTTCTTTGGAATAACAAGAAAGATGAAGAAAATAGATTAGGAAGGACTAGAAACAACATATACTTGCCTTCAAGAGCTTTCTTTCAAAAAATTTTTGGTAACCCAACTTTCCCAACCTTGAAAACTGAGTTGAGAAGATGTATGTGAATGGTCTTGTGCTTGTCAATGCTGAGAAGTGAAGTGGAAAGAGTGGTACATTGGTGTTTTGGATGTAGTGTGTGAATAAGAGGAGGGAAGAAGGGGTTTTGGAGCAAGGGGAGAATAGAATGGGTTTTAGGGCTTGAGAGAAGGGAACGAATGGGGAGAGTGGAGTTGTTCTCATGGGTTATAAGTGGGGTGGCACTATTAGCATTGGGTGGGCACCGGTGGCGCCACCTTGCTGTCTGGTGATGTATTTTTTTATGCTTGTTTGGCCCCGGTGGCGCAAGATGGGTGCTAGCGATGCCACCTTGCTACCTTCCGAGTTGCTCCCTTTTTGTACATGTTGCTCCAATGTTGATTTTGTCTTCAATTCTCTGACTTGTCTTGCTCCTCATCTCTTCTCAACATGATCTTTACCTATGATTCATAAAATAATAGGTCATTATTGGAATCAAATATGCAAAACCATATAAATTGAAGAATCTATTATTTGAATTAAACTAAGTGGAATTGAAGCAATTATTTTTAGCTATTGACATGCTTATGACTAAAGCCAATTATTATACTCCAAAAAATTTAAATTAGAAGAAAGATCAAACGCTTGGGTTGCCTCCTAAGAAGTACTTAGTTCAAAGTCCTCAGCCAGACTCCTTTCTGCTTCACTCTCCATCCTTTAGGTGGGTCACCTCTCCACTGCTGCCTTCATGTCCAAAGTAATGCTTTATGCGTTGGTCATTGGCTTGAAAAGTTATATTGTCTTGCATCCTCAGCACCACTGCTCCATGAGGAGAAACTTTGCTGATGACAAACAGTCGTGACCACCTTGATTTCAGTTTTCCAAGGAGTAGTTACAGTCATGAATTGAAAAGTAACACCTGTTGCCCTAGTTGGAATTCATGGTTGATAAGGAGCTTGTCATGCCATCTCTTCATCCTTTCCTTATAAATTTTAGCATTTTCATATGCTCGCTGATGGAATTCCTCTAACTCATTCAATTGATGCATTTACTTCTGACTTGAAGCTTCAAAATTCAGATTAAACTTCTACGCTGCCTAGTACATTTTGTGCTTCTTCTGGAAGGTGGCATGCTTTTCCAAAAACCAATCGATACAGTGACATGCAAATTGGCATTTTGTATGCTGTCTGGTATGCCTAGAGTGCATCATCCAATCTCCTTAACTGATCCTTATGATTCCATCCAACAGTCTTTTCTAGTATCTATTTTATCTCCCAATTGGACACCTCAGCTTGGCCATTTGCCTATGGATGGTAAGCAAGCGCTACCTTCTGTCTCACTACATACTTTGATAGTAAGTTGTTGAAAAGTTTTTTGCAAAAGTGTGAACCCTCATCGCTAATAATTGCTCATGGAGTTCTGAATCTTGTGAAGATATTTGTCTGCAAAAAACTTTAATACTACCTTTACATCATTTGTCACTTGGCTACTGCTTCTACCCACTTTGAGACATAATCAACAGCCAGTAAAATGTATGAATAACCAAAAGAGATTAGGAATGGTCCCATGAAGTCTATTCCCTAAACATCAAAAATTTCTACTTCTAGGATGTTTGTCAATGGTAGCTCATGTCTTCTTGAAATTATGCCTATTTGCTAACAACAATCACAAGTTTCCATAAACTTGTAGCTATCCTTGAAGCTAGTAAAATCTAGATTGCAAAACTTTTGGAGCTATCTTGTTAGCACCATGATGACCTCCATATGGAGATGAATGGCATTGCTGCAGAATGTTGTGAACTTCTTCTTTTGGAATACATCTCTGGACGATTTGATTTACACACCTTTGAATAGAAACGGATCATCCCACATACATGCTTTGACATCATGCAAGAATTTTTTCTTTCACTGCCCTTCGATGTTTGGAGGGTAAGTTCCACATGCTATGAAATTCACAAAATCTGCATACCATGGGAGCTTTCCACTCAATGTGAAAAGTTGTTCATCTAGAAACTTCTCTTGAATTACACTCTCATCACCTAGTTGCTCCAATCTAGACAAGTGGTCAGCTATAACATTTTCACTTCCTCTCTTGTCTCAAATTTTCAAATCAAATTAGTGCAAAAATAATACCCAATGAGTCAATCTAGGTTTTGCATCCTTCTTCACAAACAGATGCGTAAAGCTTCATGATCAGTATGCACGATGACCTTTAAGCTGATACTATATGACCAAAATTTCTCCAATGCAAACACCACCACTAATAATTCCTTTTATGTTGTAGTATAATTCCTTTGTGCTTCATTCAACGTGTAGCTTGCATAATATATAGCTCTAATGATCTTATCATGCTATTAACCTAGAACTACTCCCACTACCATATCACATGCATCACACATGATTTCGAAAGGTAGATTCCAATCAATCATGACTAGAATCGGAGCAGAGATCAACCTCTCCTTTAGTGTATTGAACGCTTATAAGCATAATTCATCAAAATTAAGAGTATCTTTTTTAAGGAGATTGCATCAAGGTTTAGAAAATTTTGAGAAATCTTTAATGAATCTCATGTAGAATTATGCATGGCCCAAGAAACTACGAATTCCCTTTATATTGGATGGCGGTGGGAGTTGCTCAATGGCTGCAATCTTTGCTCTATCCACTTCATACCATAAGCTAAAATCTTTTGGTCTAGTACAATATCTTCCCTAACCATAAAGTAATACTTTTCCCAATTAAGAAGTAGGTTAGTTTCCTCACATCTCTGCAAAATGAGAGACAAGTTATGCAAGCAAAGAATGAATGTGGAGCCAAAAACTGAAAAGTCATCCATGAATACTTCCATAGTGTTCTCCACCATGTCATGAAATATTGTCATCATGCATCGTTGAAAAGTAGCGGGAGCATTGTACAAACCAAAGGGCATTCTTCTGCAAATGTACCACACAGATAGGTAAAAGTTCTTTTTTCTTGGACCTTTGGGGCTATAATAATCTGATTATAGCTTAAGTACCCATCCAAAAAGTAATAATAATCATATTTGGTCAAACTATCTAACATTTGGTTTATGAAAGGTAGAGAAAAATGGTCTCTTTTGGTGGCTTTGTTTAATTTTCTATAATTACTACACAGTCACCACCTAGTGACAGTTTTAGTAGGTAATAGCTCATTGTTCTCATTCTGAATCACTATCATTCCACATTTCTTTACACATTGCACAGAACTTACCTATTCACCATCAGAAATTGCATAGATAATACCTGCTTTGAGTAATTTCAAAACCTCAGCATGTACTACCTCCTTCATTGTTGGGTTAAGTCTTCTCTGATGTGCTCTGAAGGGTTTATAAGAATCTTCCATCAAAATCTTATGCATGCGTATAGCTAGGCTAATACCTTTAATGTCTTCAATCGACCACGCAATAGTTGATTTGTGATCCACCTGCAGTAGTTTCTCTTCTTCCAAGTCTATTAGAGCAGAGGAAATAATTACTGGAAATAATGAATCATTGCCTAAATATGCATACCTGAGGTATTCTGATAGTTGTTTCAAATCCAGTGCAACTTTCACTTCTTTCAAATCTAGTTCTTCTTTGAAAGCTCCTACTTTGTTGCTCACTTTGTCTTATGACCCTGTCTCTAAAGCCAACACTTGTTTTTTGATCTCTTCTGAACTGTCATGGTCTGACTAATAGAGTTTGCAACGCAGTTTCCAATGCATCAGTTATTCTTTCATCATTTAAAATTGCAGTTACACATTCATTTATAATCTTTATTCTATTACAAGTGTTCTTTTCAACTAGGTAATTCATGGCATAGTAAATATCAAACTTACCTCTTCTTCATTGATTCTCAAAGTTAGGTCACCTTGTTGAACATCTATTAGAGCTCTTCCCATTACAAGAAATGGCCTTTCCAGAATAAGAGGTACTTTGTGATCCTCCTCCATGTCCAACACTACAAAATCAGTAGTGAAGATGAATTTATCGACCTTCACTAATGCATCTTCTATGATCCCCTAAGGATGAGTTAAAGACCTATTTGCTAGTTCTAATGTGATGGTGGTTGGCTTCACTTGTCCTAGTCTAAGTTTCTGAAAATTTGAAAGAGTCATAAGATTACTAGATGCATCTAAATCATATAATGCCTCATGAAGTGATGAATTTCCTATAGCTTATAGAATAGTAACTCCCTGGATCTATTAATTTCTGAGGAAGCTTTCTTTATAATATGGCGTTGCATTCTTCTATGAATTTTGTATAGTTTGGCATAGTTCCTTCATGAATTTTGCATAGTTTGGCATCTACTACAATGTTTCTATAAAAGGAATGTTAATATGAATTATCTTAAGGATTTAAAGAAATTTACTGAATTGCTCATCATTTTTTTCTTCTAAAATCTTTGAGGAAAAGGGAGTTGTGTTTTCAAAACTGGAGGGTTATCACAGAATGTGATTTGCCCCTGTTTGTAGTCTTCTTTTTCTAACTCTTCTTTCTTTGGCTACCTTTCATTTCCTTCTTGTGCTGCATCTTAATTCTCTACTTTTGAAGATATCAGTGTCTCTTCTTTCTTCTTTGGGGATTCTAACTCTTTGTTGCTTCTTAGCATTATGGCATTATAGTGTTGTCTTGGATTCTTCTCCATGTTGCTTGGAAATGTATCCTTGTTCTAGTTGCTAAAAGAGTTGTCAATCTGACCAATTTGTGTTTCCAAAGACTTAATGGATGCATTGATATTTCCAATTGTTGTTTCCATGTTATTAAGTCTTGCTTCATTCCTAGCAAACTTGTTTCAACTTTCATGAATAAAAGTACTCATGTGATCTTCTAAGGATGTTATCTTTTCAGCTAGTTGAGTTTGGTGTTGAGGTTTATGTGGATTTTGGAACTCAGGAGGGTGGCTCAAGTTGTTCCTCTGATTTCTATAAGGTAGGTTATCTTGATTCCTCCAATTTTTAGGATAATATAGATTTTGCATGTTGTTACCTCAAAAATTATTGTAGCCCTTGTTGTTGATGTATTGCACTTCTTTCCAGCTTGAATCTAGAATGGTATATGCTTCAATGGACAGAGGAGATGAAAAAGATTCTCCTACAGCAAATGCTCCCTTAGGTGTTGAATTAGTAATTGCCATTTGATGTGTCAAAGAAGACATCAGTGGAGTTATGGCTGTAATCTGATCCACCTCAAGACAACCTACTACCTTTTGCTGAACCATGTTAATCAATGTTGGTTTAAACTCGAAGTTATTTTGCATTGATGGTTGGACGAGTGATTTCAAAGTAATTTTCATTGACCATTGGCCTAAAATAATCTCTCATTGCTCTCTATTGATTCTGCACTATTCTTGGTTGAATTTGTTCTAGTTCACCCATTGCTCTTGTATTTGTTCGTTTTGAGTTTTGAATTTGCTATAGTGTTCTCTCTATTTTTGGATCAAAATAAGTTGGGTTAGAATTTCTATTATCTTGCATATACTATTATGAAAGCTAAAAACATTAAATTTGCACTGCAAAAATAAAAACAAAAACTAAACTAGCTAAAAAGAAAAGAAAAACACAATTATAAATTAAAGCAACCCATTTATTAACAATATTAACAAAAGAAAATTGAAATATCACCAATCCTCGGCAATGATGCCAAAAACTTATTCACTTCAAATTTAACTGCAAGTGTACGATGTCAAGTTTTATAGTTTAGTGATGAGTGTTGCATAATCAAGGATTGTGTATTTCACGCTTTCACTAGCTAAATTTCAAGCTTAAGAAAAATTTCAAAAACTGAGGAAGCATGTTCGGACATCGCTCAACCAATCTCAGACATGGAATCGATTGGGAAATTACTGAACAAGAAGCCAAGATTCTAGAGTTGCAAAGTCATTCTCGGACATTTTATCCAAACTTGGACACTATTGAAGATTGAAGAATGAAACAAAGTATGTCAAGAAGTCCAAGTCTGAAAATCCCAATTGCTAAATCCCAGACGTCACTATTACTAAAGAGGCATGTTTGAAATAATCACTATTGCTGAATAGGCATGTCCAAAATATTAACTCTAGACATAGCTGAGTAACTTCTGGACATGGCTAGGATCAAGTCATGACCAAAATATTAACCCTAGACATAGCTGAGTAACTTCCAGACATGGCTAGGATCAAGCCGTGCGACCAAGTGCATCTCACTATAGTCCAAGTCTAAAATATTAACTTCAAATATGGCCATTCATTTCCAAACATAGCAAATCATTTTTGGGCATAGGAGAAAGAAGTTTGTTTTAGGCTAAACATTAGTGCAAGTCCAAAATATTAACTTCGGATATGGCCATTTGATTCCAAACATAGCGAATCAGTTTAGGACATAGGAGAATGAAGTCTATCATAAGCTGAATGCAAGTCCAAATCTGAAATAATAATTTCAGACATGATTATTCAATTTTGGACACAATGATTCATTTTCGTACATAGCTTAGAGAAGTCTGTTTCAAGATGAACAACTAAAGCAAGTCCAAGATCTTAACTTCGGACATGAAAACTAAACTCAAACATGGCCAAATAGACTTCAGACATGAGAACCCACAAGAGAGCTTCAACAGGCAAAAAATCCTATTGATTTGCTAACATCGTCCTCTCCAACAGGCAGAATTTGAATTTAGTTATAAAAGGAGTAAAGAGAGATCATTCCAAAAAAGTTACAAAAGTTAAGAGAATTTGAGAAGCAAACTAAAGCATTTACTCTTAGACATAAAAGGGGCTTGCTCATCTTGTATAAGTTTGTTGGTTAGCTTTGGAAACCAACTTGGAAAAGTTTATCGGTGAGCTTTGAAAACCAACCTGTATGAAAGTTTGTAAGTGAGCTTTGAAAAGCAAGTTGTGTAAGAGTTTTTTGGTGAGCTTGAGAAAACCAACTAGTGATTAGTGGATCTTAATTGTAGCAATTGAGGCTAACTTAGGAGTAGGTAAGGTGCAATGGACTGAATCTCTATAAAATACATGTGTGCTCTATGCTACATGATTTATTTCTTGCTTTGATCTTATAACTAACCAAAATTTTAAAAGCTCAATTCATCCCCCTTCTTGAGCTACCTTATTGATGAGTAAATTTCATTTACTTATATTACACATGTTTAAGCTTAGTTATTTGCAAATCCTCATCTCTTTTAGATGAATGTCATACTTATTTGTTGGATTTTCTAGGTATCTTGAAGAAGGAAAAGAAGAAGCTCAAAGGATGGAAAAGAAAATAGCTACAAAAGGAGTGAAAAATCAACACAAAACCAAGATAGCTAGCTGGCACTACCAACCCCCAACCTGGCACCACCGGTGCTAGGATTTTCAGCCCTCATTGGTTAGATAGCAAGCCAGCACCAGCAGCGGATCAGTAATTTTGTAATTTTTTCGCATTGCATAGAGGCTAAGTTTTTAAGGAAAAAGTTAGGGTTTTTCAGGGTTCTTCTCACTTTCATTTGGAGAGTTCTCTCTAAGGTTTTGGAGGCAGATTTCTTAGAGTTTTCTTGTGGAGAGGAAGAAGAGATTGTAAGTAAGAAGGAAGAAGGAAAGAAGATGTTCTTCATTGTGATCATCCTATCAAAGGGAGTTATTTTGGTTTTTCTTATGAACTAAATCTCTTTTTCTAGAGTGAAGATGTAACCCTTTTTGATACTCTTTATTATAGATTATTGGTTATTAATGCTATATGATCTTGTTTCATTCATGATTTTGTTTGCAATGATTTCACTTGTTTTATTGCTTGATCACTAATATCATGAGTTAGATTAATTATCAAAGTGTGGTTGAGGTAAACACCATATGCTAAACTATGAGCTCCCTTGAATGAGAAGGATAGATAGTTAAGGTAGACACCATATCCTAAACCATAAGCTTTCTTTAATAAGAAGGATAGATGGTCAAGGTAGACACTATATGCTAAACAATACTATTTTGGTTCTTATGTTCTTGAGCTTAATGGGTTTTCACCTCAATTATGACACAAACCAGAGGTAATTGGAACGAGTAAAAACACTTGATTTAAACTTGCACACCTAACAATAATAATCTTACTTTTGAAAGAATGAACCCGAGTGAGGTATTGAATCCAATATTCCATTGGCAAAGCGGCATTATCTTGTGGTGAAATTGGATCCCTAGACTTTTGCGTGTTACTAGTCTCTCTGCACTATATTTAGCCATTGATTTACTTTTATTCTATTAAGTTTCTAAAATTCTAAAATTATACTAAACATTATTCCAAGTTTGTTTAGTTATAAATGCATTCCTTTTAAGGTTAGGATAGTTCAATAACTAAAATTAATTAAGTCAGTTTGACTATTCTCTGTGAGATCTACCCTTACATTGCACACTATATTGTTATAAGTCCATACACTTGTGAGGAATTATAATTTGAACCATCAAGTTTTTGGCGTCATTGCCAGGGAATGGTTCCAAACTAATTTGATTAAGATTAGTTACATTCTTTCTTTTTGTTTTTGTGTATAGTTGTATATAAGATTATTTTTAATTGTTTCCTTCTTTCTGTTGCAGTATTGTGAATGCATGGAAAAAGATCTCTGAATCCTACTATGTTTCCATTAAACAATCGGGTTGACAAAGTGGAATTTGAAATAGAGATTTTAAGTGAAGGAGAAGAAGTAAATATGGTTGACAATGTGGATGGCTCAACAAGTGCAACAAGCTTAACAAGCGCAACATGCTCAATAGGCTTAACAATTAATGAAAGAATTTGCATGCCCTACTATAGGAATTTAACCTTCATGCATTGTGTTAGATAAGGATGCTAGAAATTATAACTTGAAACATATTCATTTTAACATGCTTTCATCTTTCCATGGGTTAGGTTCAGAGAATCATTTATGCAACCATTTAAACATTTCCATTACAGGGGTTAATAGAAGATTAGTTACATATGAGATGTTTTTCATACACTCTAAAGGATGCAGCCAAGACATGGTTCATGATAGTAGCCCTTGGCTCATTGACAACTTGGGGAGCAATTTATAATAAGTTCATTGGAAAATTTTACTCTCATGGTAAAACTGCTAAATTGAGAGCAAAATAGCTACATTCTCTCAATTGGATGGTGAAGCTTTCCATGAGGCATAGGAAAGGTTTATAGCAATTTTGATTCAATGCCCGCATCATAGATATCCACTTGAGTTACTTAACCAATTCTTCTATAATGGATTGAGACAACCATGCCAAACTATGGTTGATAATGCTGCAGGTGGAGCCATGGGAGAAAAGACTCCTGAGGAAACTTATGAGCTATATGAGATTTTGGGAGCAAATTTTCAATATAAATTATAAGAGGTAGATCTAGGGGAATTTATGATGTGAATACTAATTCTAATCTATCAATATAGATGTCAGGCTAAGCAGATGAAGCCAATGTGATCTATGATGGTGCACTTGAAGTAACCACAACCTGCTCTAGCAGAGGTTTGTTCTTTTTGTGGTAATTCAGGACATTCATCTAATGTTTACCCTTCAAATGAACATTTTACAGGTGATGTTGAGCAAGCTAATGCAATGAACTTCTACAACCAAAGGCTATGGAATGATCCTTACCCAAACACTTACAACCCTGGTTGGAGAAATCATTCTAACTTCTCTTGGAATAATGAAAGAAGTTAGAATCAAGCTGGTACCTCATTTTAACCTCAAACAAAAAAGCCTATACTTGAAGAAACCATGCAGAGTTTCATGCAAGCAACACAAACCGAGTTCTAGAATCATGCAACCAAATTCCAAAACATTGATTCAAGATTCTTTAACATGTAGGCATCCATGAAAAAGATGGAAACTCAATTAAGACATATTGCGGAAGCAGTATAAAGTCACAAACCTAGGAAGTTGCCTAGCCAACCAGAGCAAGCAAAAGTAATTGCATCTAAATGAAGTGTGGGAAATTAAAAATTTGTAGAAAAAGGGAGTTCATCTTACTCAGATGTTAAATAAAGCGCTTCTTAGGAGGCGACCCAAGCTATCGTTTTTCAGTCTTTTCAATTTTCTAGTAGTGATGCTCTTGCATTAATAAAGTAGGCTAGTTGCATTAGTTTAAATAAACTTGATTGGATTTTAAGTAATTAGATTACATTTAGATTATCTTAGTGGTATACTTAATACGTTGTTGTTTCATGTTTGATAGGTTAAAGGCATAAATAAGTATTTTAAGCAAGGAGATCAAATAGGGTGATGAAGTAACCTAGAAATGAGAGTTTCAAGGCAGTAAAACCACAAGGTGGCAAGGCGCAAGCAGCGAGTGGGCGCCGCCATTACTGGACATTTTAAAAGAAAAAAATAATTTATACGGGGCAGTGGGGTGGCGTTGCCGGCGCCCAGCCGACCTCCCTTAAAACCCAAACATGCATGCATGCCCATTCACCCTATTTTCAAGAGAGCTCTCCTCTGCCTCTTTCCCCTTCTCTCCAAAACCCTTCTTCACAACCCTAAACCCCATTCCTTCATTCTAAAACTCAAGGATTCATTCCCAAAGCTTCTCTTTTCCATTTTCATCCTTAGATTCATCTCTCCCTATCCACTATTCATCATCTTCTTCACCATTTTCTCAAGTTGGGTTTGACAAGGTCTTGCACTTCTTCTTGGAAACACAAGTAAGTTACTTGGTTCAACACAATCCTTCTTCTATTGGCTTTCTTAGTGAAGTGGTTTGCTTTTGTGGTGGTTAGAGAAGATTTGGAGTTGGGTTTTTGTGTATAGAGCTTTGTTGACATTATGCACATCAAGTGTTTGGTGAATTTCTTGAGCTAGGTTGTGTGTGTGGCTTTTGTTGGGCACATGTTGCAAGATTGTATGTGGTAGGAGTGTTGTATATTGAGGTTGAATTGGAGAAGCTATCAAGGCATTTGTTGAGAAGTTTCAATGTGCATGCTACATGTTTAATGAAATGCCTTGGTGAAGAAAGTGACTTTTTTCTTGTGGTGTAAACACACATTCTTGTTGGTGCTTGTTATTCTTTCAAATTTAAGTCGAGTTGTGTGTTTTTATCTTGAGAAAGCTTGATAGAATTGATTCATTTTGATTACCCAAGTGTTGTGCTACTACATTCCATCTAATAATGTCACCATGCCTCCAAGGAAATCTACTTTTGCCGAACCCTCAAGGAAGAGGTGAACAAGAGAGCCTAATATACCACCTGAATCCATGTTCTTCAATGAATGAGCTAAAGATATTTTCAAAAGTTCTCTAATAAATCAAGATAGTATAAGGGAAAGAGGCTTGGATATAACTTACAATGATATAGCTGACCTTATTCAAGCTCGGCATTGGATGCAGTTTATAGTTCAACTAGAGGTAGCAGTGGTGCCACTAGTTAGAGAGTTTTACGCCAATGCCTAAGAATAGTTTAGAGCAAACCCTAGGGAGCTTAAAGCATTGGTGCAAGGAAAGATGGTTCGTTTTGATAGAGTTGCTATTAATCGAGTTTATGAGTTGGATGACATTGAAGAAGATGAATACTCTACTTGGATTGAGCAAGGACCGGACTATAATGCTATCATATCTTATCTTGCTCAATTAGGCAGCAAGTGGAAGACTCTACATGAGAAGGTAATCAGTTTTCCGAGAGGGTAGTTAGAAGCAACATGCAATGCATGATACTATTGTATTTCAGTAAAACTGTTGCCTTCCAACCATGTGTTTGATGTTCCAAGGGACTGAGTTGTTCTCAACTATATTATTCAGATAGGGTTGTCCATTGACATGGGCCAAGTAATCGAGTGCTCCATCATCTCTTTCATCACAAGGAGGCTCATAAGTTGACTTAGACACCCTTAACTCATCTGCTAGTTGTGTCTCATTGCTGGAGTTCCTACCACTTCTCAAGAAGAACTTCAATAACTTCTCCTAGTGATCAACAATGCAATTATAGATATGTTTGAGAAGACAATGTGTAGAAATGAAAGGGCAAGTCCTTCATCTTCACCACCTAGCTCTTCGCAGCAGAGATCTGCGAGGGAGTCTTCTTCTAGGGAACCTTCACTTGCTGATCTCCAAACATGCCTCGTGGGTGTTCAATCTTATACGAGGAAAATGATGAAGGACCATTGGAAAATGTACAAGTATATGGTGGATCACAACAATGCCCTTACTACCATGCTTTGGAGCTATAATATATCACCTAAAGACGACTCCATTGTCTTCCTGCCTCCACCAACTCTTCCTGATGTACCTGACAAAGATTCAAGTTAGGCAGAAGGAGATATCTTAGACGAATGATCCACCCATTTCAGAGAAGTGCTTGTTTTCCAATGCTTTATTCTAGATTGAAGACAATGTTATGTTTAAATTTAGGGGTGTTAGCATTGTATTTTTGTTTATGGATGTCTTTGTCTAAGTTTGCGGGTTGTTGTAGTGTTTAGTTTCTATGTTGTGTGTTTAGTTCGTTAGTCTAGTTTGAGCAGTTTATGTGTTATGCTTAAATTTTTATTTTGAATGCTTTATTTGATTATAGTTATGGTTAGATTCAGTTGTGTGTTTTGAACATTGATCATGGTCATCTATCAAACCTATGACATGTATTTCGCAATAGTTAAGTTGAAAATGATAGAAATTATTATGTCTGTAATGCTTAACTTGATCTTTATCTTAATTTATTATAGATTCTTTATACATAGTAATCACAGTGAATTAGCCATTTCTTTTAAAATCTTTGAATGCTTAGCATGAGTTTAGGAGATTAAGTATGCATAGTTCAATTTTGATTCTAGAATGCATTGTAACTATGTTGAGACAAGCATTAGATAAGATAA
>JAYJMB010088214.1:0-19823 GCA_036873735.1 Pouteria campechiana | reverse complement strand
CCTTACTCACACTACTACAGAAAATTAGATTGGAGCAAGGTTCTAAATTTGGGTGCCCACGACAGCACCACCACACATACATGAGAACAAAGGACTTAACCATTGAGCTTAGGATGTTGAGAAAAGTATTAGAAAACATGTTTAGACCTAAGCTTGAAGGAACAGAATATGTGACAACAATAAAAGCCAAAGTATTGTGGAAAATATACACTTATCAAAAAGTCAGCTTACCAAAGCACATGTTCATTGCATTTGAGTATATGCTAGAGAGAACAGATCATATAGTTTCATATGGGGTGTGGATAGCTCAAATGTCTGAGCACTTCCAAGTTCCTTTAAGTGGAAAATCTAATCTGGATATGTCATCTTTCAAAAAGGATTGGGTAAGAGCTACATTGTTAAAGAGAATGGGAGTCAAAATTTTAGACTATGTGGCAGAGATGAATGAAAAGAATGAGAGAGAAATGGAAGAAGAAAATGGGAGTGAAGAAGAGGAAGATGAAGAAGGAGTGCCCTCACATGAAGAAGAAGCAATAGAGGAAATGGGTGGAGAGGAACAATCAGCTAACATGGACAATACCATTACAGATAGACAACCTTCACCTCCTGGGGCTTCACCTGAGGTCATCCTTCCAAGGTCATTTGCATATTCTTCACTATCATTTGAAGTGAAGGAATTGAGAAAGGAGGTAGGAGAACTAAGAAAAGAGTTAAAAGAAGAATTAAGTGATTTGAAGAGAGTGCAAGAATAAACAACAAAGAAGATAGACATTCTTCTCTCACATTATGAGACTTCTCACTCTACACTTAGGGTCGATCCTACTGTCACAACTCACACCTCTAGAGATCCAAAGCCTACTTTCACTATGGAAGAGCTCACTTCTATCTGAGCCACTACTTAGGGGGAGTCAGCTTCACATATGCCTTCTGCGAATCCTCATGTCTAGACAAATTTCAGCTTCGCTTTGTTTATTGTACATTTTGAGGAAATGGGCAACAAAAATATTAATGAGAAATATTTTAGATGTCTTCTATATTTTGTAAGAATTATATGAGAAAAAGGTTCATCATGTAGTTTGATGTAAATCTATGAAATAGCTTTGAAATGATATAGATTTGAATTTCATAGTATAGATCTGAGTCTTTGAAATAATCAACAGCTGTCTACATGGTAATGATTGAATGTTATTTAATAGTTGTTTAATAGTTCCTCATAAGTATGAAATGTTTAAAATAGTTATTGATGAATCATAATTTATCTGTTATGATTTTGATTATTGCAATGGTAAATGTTTGACACTTGATTACACTTTTAAGTTTCAAAATACAAAATCGCATAATGTTTGAATATTTTCCTCTTAATATATTTGTATTCTACTTATTGATGGAAATGCCTTCCATTTTATGTTTATGGCAACAATTTCTGGAAGAGCTTGCAAAGCATTTGACTTTGGTAATTTAAATGTTGATGAAAACCTATTCCCTCCATGGTATTCAAAGTACATCTAATGGAATTATTTGAATCAATCATGTTTTCACCTTGAATGATCTTAGTGAATATTTATTTTAAAGCTTAAATGGTAAATTTCATTTTATATAATCAAAGGATAAGTCCACAACATTTTTATATTTTTGGAACTTGCCTTCATTGATTGATTTGTTTTTCACTGAGTTTTATTTAATATTTGAATGATACACATAGCATACATGAGTATATTCTATTTCATGATCATACTTATGCCTAAGCTAGATCCAACAAATGGCAGACAAGCCTCTTTATGTTTGTATCCTTTTAAGAACCCAACAAGATAGGAAGAGTTTTATCTTTTGATTATGATTGCAAAACCCCTTTCCTATTTGCTAACCCTTTTTATGTTGCTAAAATGGGGGAAAAGTATAGAAAAGACTTGTCTGATAATAAATTGCCAAAATCCATAGAATTATAAGCTTAATTAGATTGGTGGAGTTTGCAATTAATAAAAGACCATTAGCACATTTCTTAAATGTCTCAAGTCTTTAAGTTTTGTCATCATAAAAAAAGGGGAGATTGTTAGGTTGATTTTATATGATTTTGATGATAACAAAAATTATTTCCTACTTGGTCTATGGTAATGATGATTTTAGTCTAGGAATCCTGAATTGAAGAAAAATATGTTTGGCATGAATAATCACTATTGAAACATTTTGTATGCAAGCATATTACATTAATTATTTTAGAGAATGAAGAATTCATTACGATATATATTGCATCAACCTTGTTTATCATATATTGGATCATAGATATGCCATGTGCTTCATGGAGTTATCATTTTAAATGTTTATTGAAAAAATATAATATATGATTTATCCATGTTATATAAATTGTGAAAATCATGTATAGATAAACATATTTTGATAAATGTGCTTCATAGAAGATATTCTCTATATGAAAACGAAATTGTACTTAGATGACTTATCCATGCTCTAACTTATGTAAATTATATGTAAATAAATTTAGTTTGATTTATGATGAATAATATCTAAGTTTCATAAGTGGCAAAGTGCAGAAATATTGAGTGTAGGACCACAGCCGCTTGCCATAGCCGCTTGCGGATATCACATGCCATCCACAGACAAACTACTTCATCTATAAAAGTCACCTATTAGTTCACCTACTGCTTGCCCATATCGCTTGTGCCATAGTCGCTTGGTGCAACTGCCTATGATACCGCCTAAGGGTGGACAGTAAGATGCATTTGGGAGTTTTCCCAAAAAATGACTACATCCACTTGGACATATCACATGCCATATTGCCTGGTGCATAGCCGATTGTCCCAGTCGCCTGCACCTACTGCCTACTGACTTCCAACATTCAAAAATCCAAATATTATAGGCCTCCAAAATTCTTTCCACTCCCTCCAATAGTTAAGTTTGTGAAGTTCTATTTAAGGGGAAGCTAAGGGACGATTCAAGGTTGAAGAAGCAAGGGGATTGAGCTTGAAATCTTCCATAAATATTTGCTTCCCTAGGCCTAGATCTTTAAACTTCAAATATTATTCAAAAGCTTCATTTTTCTATATCCATTCATGACCTACTTCTTTAATGTATCCAAGGGAGATCTTATGTGCCACAGGGAGTTACTCAAAGATCAAGTCCTTCTAAAGATCATCAAGGAGCTTGAGGGTTCTATGTGACAAAGGCAAATCATCCAATAAGAAACTCATTCAAGTCCTCTAAGTGTTTTCTTTACAAGTGCTGCTAAGATTAAAGAGCTTCAGGGCTACATCAACACTATCTCAGGGGAGTTCAAAATCATTGTAATATGCTTACTGTTTTATTATTTGGATTTGTGCTTTAACTGTGTGTACTCATTAGCCTAGATAGAGGCATATTATTATACATAAAATACCAGCAAAGGTAGAGTTCTGGTTGGCTCATGAAACTAGAGTTATGCCCCCTAGAGTTGGAATCCAAATGAGTGCTAGGAGCATGATAGTTATGCCCCCCTGGAGTTGGAATCCAAATGAGTGTTGGGAGCACTATAGGTATGCCCCTAGAGCTGGAATCCAAAAGATTACTAGGAGCACTACTTGTATTTCTACTAATGGATATAGTGGAACCCAAGACACAAGGAGAGTATACTCTTGGAAGAGTGAATATAAGGATGGGGTGCCTGAACCGCTATAAAAATCTTATTGTTTGTGTGTTTGATTGATTTACTCTTTATACACTTTATTGCTTTTTTATTCATCTCATATTGCATAGCACATAAGCATGAAGAGCGAAAAATTAATTTCATAGGGTTAAATAATAATTTTTATAAACCCAATTCATCCCTCTCCTCTTAGGTTAAGCCATCTTATGGGAACCAACAAATGTGTCATTCTTCAAAAGAGTTGTTGCAACAAAACCATCAAAGGAGGCATGGGACATCTTGTAAATAGACTATAAGGATGTAGGAAAGATGAAAAAGGTTCATCTTCAAGTTCTCAAATCAAAATTTGATAATTTACATATGAAAATAGATGAATCAGTTTTAGATTATTTTAATCATGCAACTACCTTGATGAATAAGTTGAAATTGAATTGCAATACTATCACTAAAATCAACATCATTGAAAAGATTTTATGTACTATGAAACCAAACTTTGAGCATGTTGTTTGTGTAATTGAGGAGTCATATAATTTATTAAAGATGTAAATATGAATTGATGGGATCAATGATGACACATGAGCTAAGGATAAATCAACATGCACCAGTTGAGCAAGCTTTTCAATTGAAGTAGCTGCTCAAAAACAATCAAGCGAAGGTAGAGGTAAAATTTAAGCAGGAGATAGGCATGAAATAGGGATTATGGTATAGTACTTTAGATTATGCTTGTAATGAAATTTTAGTGTATGAGAAAGAATTCTCTTCTTCATGCCTAAATAATATTTTGGGTCTTTATTACACGTGTGTACATGCATGTGTTACAATGAGCTATCAAATTTCCTCCCACAAATATTTTTAGTAATTGAAGATCATTGGCAACTTAGATGTTATTAACCTCATCGCAATTAATTCATTGCTAATTCGTTAATAATCTACCATTCATAATGATATTACTTATATTGGATGCAAAACAATTCTCTTCAAATTTAATTATTTTCCACTATGTTTTTTATAATGAATTTTAGCTTTGATCTTTATTTTTGTTACTAAAAAAATATTTAGTAATAATTAGCAAAGAGGTAAAAATTTTATTATTAAATATTTTTATTGTGCAAGTTGTTAGGGAACCATAACATAAGAAAAGCATGACAGCTAGTAGATTAGTCAAGTCAGATTTTGACTTTAATAGGAGACCTACTCCAATTGCCATCGTAAGACTTTGCCTAGAGCTAGTATCGCTAGCAAGAGGGACTCCTAAGAGAACTAAAAGATGAATTATCATTTGAATTCCTTCTCCTGATAGGAATCCTAATCCAACTCTAATTGTCCTTGTGTATGACACTGACCCACTTACGCATCGACCTAAGCTCAAACTATAAAATCATGCACGCCCTTTGATAATAAGCTCTTAATTATCTATATACCCCTCTCAAAGTCTGATTATTGACTTGAGTGTCAGAGTGTTCAAGCTGAGACCACCTTGGTGCCCTCTAACATTTTCTCTATCTTATTGGATCTCCAACTAGGATTCTTTGAGAGCAATTTAAGTGAGACTAAAACATTGGTGCTGTCTGTGGGAAGGTTCAATAGCTAAGTCATATGAGATGAATATCTTAGCAACATGAATCTTCCTCCATTCAATCCCTTAATAGGAGGCAATCCGTCTCTCGAAGTTGACCAAGGCAGCTCATGAAACATCACATCAACCTTCATAATGGAGATATTTTTGGAGGAACTACTATTGACAAATAATCTTATGATGCAGCGGATGATGCAATGGCAGAGAGAGTTCTTTGACAGGATGCTTACCTTCAACAGCCAAAGAGGTAACCTCTAACCACAACCCTTCATTCCATCATTGCCTAGGAAGCGTCCACATAGAGCCACAAGGTCGGAGTTGAAGCCCTGGCAAATCCTCAAACTGATTTTGAAACCAGGGATAATGTTTGAATCAGCTATGAAGTAAGGCTCGATCTTACTACACTCCCACAATGAGTGAGACCAGTAATGGTGGCTACACCTAAGCTGGTTCCAAGTGCTATAATTAATATAGGGACAATAGAGGGTGCATTGGCTATAACCCACATAAGGCACTAAAAGATGAGGGAACCCCCACTTTCTATGGAGAAGGGGAAAGCAACGAAGGAATTATTAATCAACTAGCTAGATCCACCAATGCCATAAGGGAATTAGCCAAACAAAAACTAGATATGTGACATAATTTGAATGAAGGGGAAGGCAAGGCATAATCCTATGCACAAATAGAAGCACACAAGCTCTTGGAGGAAAGAATTGAAGGGCTAGAGGAGAGGATAAGGCATGGGGGAGTAATTGAATAGCATCCTTTCATAAGAAAAATTATAGAAGAACCCCTATTAAAGGGATTCAAGGTTCCCCTTATAGATTCGTATGATGAAAAATGGATCTTGGAGACCATCGTGAAGGTACGATGGCCAAATGAATCTCATGGGAGCATCTAATGCCATTAAGTGTTGAGCCTTCCAACCCATATTAAAAGGAGTGGCATTATCATGGTACGGACTTTGAATCTAGAATCTATAAGCACCTTTAAAAAGCTGCAAAGATGCTTCTTAATAAGTTTCACAAGACAACATAGATGGAAGAAGACTGTGGAATCATTGATAGTGGTAGCATAGAAAGAAGGCCAATCCCTCTAGGAGTATATCAATAGATTTAATTGACTTACTCTAGATATAAAAGGATTAGACCAAACTTTAGCGACAACATTGCCACAAAATGTAATCAAAAGTAAATAGATAAAGTATCACCTTCATCTAGAATTGCCAAGAAGCAACTTTGAACTCTTGGAAGCTCTTAACAGAAATATTGACACAAAATAATTCATTAAAGGAGATGGCAACAACTATGATAAAAGAAGGAGCAGATCCCCACATCATAGGGGAGAATCATCAAAAAGAGTGAGAGGACACCCAATAGAGAGAAAGGGAGGTATGGCAACTACACTTTCCTAAATAGATATCATAGACGTATTTATCAAGAAACCAAGAACCAGGCTATTGTTAATTGGAATTCAACTGCAAGCATACGGTGTCAAGTTTTGTAGTATAATGATGAGAAATTTATAGTCTCCATAGGGATTTCAAATTCTAATTAATCATTAGCTATTATAATGAATAATCCTAATTTTATTTGAAAAATCAGATAATAAGAACTTAAACAAGAAATGGAAGTAAATGGACTTTGGTGGGAAGAAATCAAGATAAAGAAGCTGTAGAGGATAATTTTCACTTATGCTTCAATCATGGTGCTCTCGACTCATTACACATTGATCATTCTATTAGTTTATAAATCAAGAATTTCAATTCACTCGACTCTCTCTTCTCAGTGTCGAGCCAACTATCTATTCCTCGACATTCCAATTTCGATATCCCTATAAAAATTGGAAGATAAAGAATGCATCAAACTCTATGATTCTTTTTAATGATTTTAGAACACCTAAAATCTCTCCCAAGTTATCTAGAGTCTCATGTTATGAGACCTAGATCCTATTCAGGATTACCTCTCCCGAGTGTCAAATCCCACATTCATTCAATAAATGACCAATAAATT
This sequence comes from Pouteria campechiana, assembly GCA_036873735.1. Lineage (NCBI taxonomy): Eukaryota > Viridiplantae > Streptophyta > Magnoliopsida > Ericales > Sapotaceae > Pouteria > Pouteria campechiana. The sequence continues at coordinate 12,601 of JAYJMB010088214.1, read as the reverse complement.
GAAAGCATTAAGAACAAAGCATCATAAATAAACTAATAAGAAATCTCAATCATATAACTTATTAATTACACTATTATGTCAACATAAGATCCATCTCCCCTCAATAAAGAGGAGTTTAGCTACTCATCATTGAATAAAAATTCACAAAATAATCATTCAACATCATCAAAATTTGAATCCAAACTTTAATCCAAAATACAAATGATAAAAGCAATGGAAAACTCTAAAGGAATAAAGATTGGAGTGTTAGAAAACTCTTCCCCTTGATTGCTTGGCTTTGAAATCCAACTTGAAGCTTCTTCTCCCCAAAGGCTCCTTCTCCCCTTTGTTCCCCTCTTCTCTCCTCTCAAAACCCTCTCCAAAGACCTAAAAGCATGCCACTAAAAGTTTCCACTTTTCTCTCAAAATCCCATATTTATATCTCACACTTTAAGGTTAGAAAAGCCTTACATGCTGCACTAGTACTGTAGCACCAAATTTTTGCCCAAAAATGTTGATTTGTGTTTGTATAGGCACTGCGAGGCCACATTTGGGCACCCCGGTGCCATTCTTATTGCCCAGCAAGCATAGGTTCCTTGTTTCGACTATAACTTCTTCACATGATCTCAGAATCACATGATTATTAATTTCGAAAGATGATTTCAAGGGATATAATTTTTATGTTGAAGAGGTTTTCCAAATTGTCCTCCATTTTTGCCAAATGTTTAATACAAGTGACACCATATTCTCTACATCTAAAGTTGCTTCTACTAGACTAAAGTCTAAGATAGTTGTAGTGCTTTGGCCATAACATCCATGTTTGATATCCAAATCCTATCATTCTTAATTTTTTGGATAGATAACTTGATGGTTTTACAACTTTTATTTGAACACTTTTGCTGAATTAATCTCAATTGGTACCAAAAATGGCCTCGAAATGACACTTTTTCATATTTAACTCCTTTTTCACATGTTTTAATACCTGAAACACCAATCAACTCTAGTAAGTGCAATATTTAATCAAATATGATTGTGTTCCAACAAAATCATGACAATTGAAGATCCAAAATATGTCAATTTAGGTTAAAATATGAAAAATTATGAGCTTATCAAATATCTTAAAACTTAGCTTTTGATCATCCTCAAGCAAACCAACAATCATGTCTTATGAGACATTCAAGATAATCTCTCTTGAACAATCAAGAAGATAGCATACAAATTATGAATATACACATAACTCAGAAATCATTCAAAATACTTGCCAAGTAATCTCATGAATCTCATGCTTCATCAATCTCTTTATGAAGTGAAATCATGTGTGTATGTTTTATCAATCTCATACTACATGCATGCTTTTCAATTAACAACATTCAATTCAGTGATTTTAAAGTTATCCATAAAACATCTCATTGGCTTGCTTTTCATAATCCCTCTCCACTAATGTAGAAAAGTCTATCCACTTAAATCAATAGCCTTTCTTAAACTTGTAATGAGGCCTTAGGTTTGGCTAACAAAAGAAAAGGAATAAAGATTTACCAAGTAAGAGATCAGAAATAAATTTGCATATGAAAGTTCAATCTCTTTACTTTTGTTTGCCCTTCTCTTTCCTTTTATGGTCTTATTACTACCACACCCCCCAAATTATTTTTTTTTGAGTTCATTAGGATGTGATCCCCCTAATTAAAGGATGAATCCTTATTGTCTTTTTTTTCTTTGTTTTGGCATTTTTCTTTTCATTACCTGAAAAGTTATCTTCTTTTGCATCACTCATACCTATCTAACAACCATGTGCATAGAATATGTCTCTTAAATAGGTCAAGCATGATTTTTTAGGCTAAAAGAGTTGGACTGATGAGGCTAAAGAATGAAAAGTTGAATGGTGGTCTTTCACATGTTTTGCATATGTCATTCTTTCATTAAGGCATGATAGGGATACCAGTGACATAAATGTACTAGGTTAGCTTTAAAGGCTCAAACTGATCAAAGAGTGCCTAAATCATCTCCAAGTAGACATGTAATCAAGAATTTTGCCTTTAGGGTTAATCAAACAAGTTCTAGCATGCTCATGTCAATCAACATATATTATTAAATTCATAAAAATATCAACTCGTACACATATACTTCACATTATCATAATATAATGTGCTTAATAAAAATTTCATCATTCATGAAGAATAAAGGCTTGTCATAAGAATCATTCATTCACAAGGTAGTGTCTATCCTTCCTTCTAAATCATGTGTAATGGCAATAAAAACTAAGCATAGGTTAATGATCATCAAGATAAAATCACTACATCCAATCTTATTCAAATTCATCAATTTCGCATAATTGCACTTAGATTTTCTTAGCTAAGACATCAAAAGTGAAGCTCTAGAAGAAATTATACCTAAATTAAAAAAAACATTCCTAGAACTAAATGAAAATCCCTAAATACCCCCAAACTTAAACCAAACATTATCCTCAATGTTAAAATTGATGCATAAGGTGGAAAGAAACTTCCTTGTTAGGACATTTTCTTCTCTGATGGTGTAGGAAGGTTGCTATTGAGGTGTGCACAACTTTTTAAATGAAAGATCTGCATCAAGAAAAACCAACTAAAGATTAAATTGATAAACTAAACTAACGAAAACAAATAAAAGAAAGAGAAAATGTGAAAGCTTGGGTTGCCTCCTAAGAAGTGCTTTATTTATAGTCTCAGCCTGATTATGAACTTCCATATTTCAAATGAATTTCGGATTTGGAACTAATTTTCATACTTTGTTTCTTTCGAATTGGTTAAAATTTTCTTGTATTATTATAATCTAATTTTTATCATTTAAAGCTTGATCAATACTAGTTGGTTAAATTTTAGAGATGAAAGCATAATAAACATAGACATTTTGCATAGACCTTCTTGTTTTGACACCATCATAGACATTACCTATGATTTTTTTTTAGGATGAGCAGTAATAAATCTCAAAGCAGTAGGAGGTTGATAGGGAACATTGCCTACTCTTACCTCCTCTTCATTTTTTGAACTTTGTATGTCTTCACAGTTTGTGCCATCCTCTTGATCCTTTAATTCAAGCTTCTTCATGTTTGTTGTAGCTTCATCTGCATCACTATCACACTCCTTTCTTGAGGTTACATTTGTTTCATCAAATTTGACATGTATAGACTCTTCTATAACCTATGTTTTCTTAATGTAAACTCTAAATGCCCTACTATTAAAAGAGTAACTTAGAAAGATAACTTCATTGCTTTTTGGATCAAACTTTCCAAGGTTATCTTTTCCATTTTTCAGCACATAGCATGATCATCCAAAGGAATAAAAATATGAGATATTTGGTTTCCTTCCTTTCCAAAGCTCATAGGGGGTTTTCTTTAAGATTGCTCTTATGGTAACCCTATTTAGCACATGATAGGATATACTAATAGCTTTTTCCCAAAATCTTTTGAATAATTTACTTTCATTCAACATGGTTCTTGCCATTTCTTGAATTGTCTAATTCTTTCTTTCCACAACTCCATTTTGTTGAGGAGTTCTAGAGGATGAGAAACTATAGTGAATTCTTTTCTTGTCACAAAAATCACAAAAATCAATGAATTTTCTATTTTCAAATTCACCACTATGATCACTATGGATCGATACAATTGACATTTGTTTCATTTTGAACTAGCTTTGAAAATGTATAAAATATTAAAAATGCTTTATCTTTACTAGTCAAGAGAATCACCCATGAAAATCTAGAGTAGTCATCTACTATCACATATACATATCTTTTTCCTCCAAGGGTGACAATGTCTGATGGTCAAAATAGATCCATGTGCAATAGTTCCAGAGGTCTGGATGTAGATACTTTATTTTTAGGTTAGAAGGATACTTTGATCTATTTTGTCAATTGACAATATTTGCATAACTGATTTTTATCATAGTTTAATTTTGGTACACAAATCACAAGATCCTTTTTTCATAAAGATCTGATATTTGACATATTGATAGTCCCATCTTTTATGCCATACCCATGGATCATCTTTGACTGTAATTAAGCATTTTCCAACAATGTCATCTAACTGTACTAGATAAATATTTCCATGCATTTTTTTGTTGAATAGTAGATCATTATTTATACTGAATACATTACAAGCAGATGGTTCAAACACAACTTTGTGACCCTTGTCACATAATTGACTAATACTTAGCAAATCATGCTTGAATCCTTCTACGTATAGTATATCCTCTATGCATGCATTGAATAAACCATAAATTTTACCTATTCCTTTGATAAGGCCTTTGTCATTATTACCGAATGCAACTATTCCTCCATTCATTGGTTTCAATTCTTTGAACAACTTCTTATTCCCAGCCATATATCTTGAACAACCACTATCCATGAACTATACATTTCTAGATGTAGCTTTGAGACTTACCTGCATTCAAAGCAAATTTTCTTCTTACCTTTTTGGTACCCAAGTATTGGATCCAATGGTGTTAGTGGAATTATGTGTGGTAGAAGTTCGTGCATGTTCCTTGTGTTTTTTATTCATCTTTGCACCTTTTGCTTGCATCTTTTTGGCATAGCAATCATAAACTTTATGTCCAATTTTGTTGTAGAAGTAGCAAGTATTTGGAACTTTACTAGGTGCATAATATTCCACTAGTTTCTTTACCTAGGGATAACCCATGACCCTTCTAATGTTTGGACAGTGTTCCCTTTCTTCTATGAGATTCATTCCCTTAGACCATCTAACAAATTTCTATGTGTTTTCATAGTTAACTATTCACAACCCAGTCCCTTTTTGCTAGTTTGACCAGTCATTCTCATGAATTTGGTCACAAATTCTCCTGGATTGGAGAATTTACTCAACATACTATTTAATATTTCTATCTCTTTCTTCAGATTTACAACCTCTTTTTGTAGAGGTATAATTCTTTCAGCTAGTAGAGAATTTACTTTGATAGTAGCATCAAAGTGTCTTTTCTTTTGAGTAAGTTCCTAGCTAATGATTCAACCTCATTGAAGAGAGAGTTATATGATTATTGTAACTCATCAAAATTTTTCCATTAGACACAAGTGCAATTTGAGCTTGAAGAGTTATGACTATAAGAGTAGTAGGAGTTTACCTCTATCTCCAGCTCCGTTGTGTATTGCTCTTTGATGGTGATTTGATCTGTTAATTCATTCTCCATCTAGGTCATGCAGCATATTCTTGCAAGGTGTCCAAATTCATTGTCACCTTTTTCACTTGAACTTGTCCCTGATGAGTCTTCATCATTCACGTACATTCCTCTAACTTGGTTTCTTGAAGACTTTTTGAAGTATTTCTTTTCTTTTTTGTCATCCTTCTTATTTATATTTACTTTTTTTCATTGGGACACTCAAGGGACATGTGTCTGATCCCTCTACATCTATAGCATGTGGGGAGATCTTTCTTTCAGTTGTTTTCTTCTATAGTCTAGGCTGTCTCCTTGAGGTGCTACCTCTGCTATTTTTTGCATACTTTTTGAAGTTTCTGACCAACATGGCCTCTTCAGATTGTGATGCTGGATCACTACTACTTTTCTTGGTCACTTTTAGAGCAATACTTTTCTTTGGTTTTATTGGTTCCTCCCTTTTACTTTTGATCAACTCATGTGACATTAGTGAGCTAATAAGATCATCCACCAGAAGAGTGTTCAGGTCCTTTGCTTCCTCTATTGTTATGATCTTCTAGTTCCATGATTCTGGTAGCACCCTTAGTATCTTCATTACCTGTTCAGAGTTTGTGACTTCTTTTTCCAAACCTTTCAAAGCGTTAATAACTTTATAAAAATGAACATACATTTCTGATATACTTTCTCCTTCCTTCATCCTAAAATTTTCTAGTTCTCCTATTAACATATTTCTTCTAATTACCTTGACTTGTGAGGATCCTTCATATATGGACACTTGTTTATCTTAGATATTTTTTGCAGTAGTGCAAGAGGATACTCTATCAAACTTAGATAAAGATAGATAGTCTACAAAATAAGAAGTACATAGCCTTTGCAATTTTGGATTGAGGTGGCTTCCTTTTTGGTCCATGCATCTACCTCGGTATTAGGAAGAGTGGTTCCAACTTTAATAGCTTTCCAAGATTTTATGTCATTGGCTATAATGAATTGCTTCATCCTCAACTTTCAGTAAGCAAAGTTAGTTCTATCAAATAGGGGTAGTCAGGTAAACGATTAACCCTCGATGAATATTTGTAATGAGGATGCCATTAGATCACTGCAAGTGTTTATGTAGTCTACTTTGATACCACTTATTGGTCTTGAAGATTAGGCTAAAACCCCAGAGGAGAGGGGTGAATTGGGTACTTAAAAATTATTGCTTAACCCCCTTTAGGATTAATTATCCCTCTAGCAATCAATCACTCAATCAATGAATGCTCAAAAAATATGACATAATAATTTTTATGGTGGTTTGAGTAAACATACTCCACTCTTCCAAGAACACTTTTCTCTTAGTGTCTTAGGTTCCACTATTCCCAATAATAGAAAAATAATAGTGCTTCCAGCACTCTTCTAGATTCTAGTTTTAGGGGGCGTGAACACAGTGCTCCCAACACTCATCTAGATTCTATCTCTAAGGTGCGTATTCATAGTGCTCCCAGCACTCTTCTAGATTCCAACTCTAGGGGGCATGAACAAATAGCTCTTGTATGCTCTCAAACAGTCACAGCTCTTTTGGAGTCTAGTCTCAACCACTAGCTTAAGGAATTTACAAAGAATGGATATCATAAGTTGAAGCACATGTATTTCTCAATAAGGACAAGGGAAGGTTACTAAAAATTGAATGCAAAAGTAAATAATCTTCCCAAAAGGTGGTTGTAAGCCTTTCAAAGAAAGTTGGGAAAGGTTTGAATGCAAGGCTCTTATCTCTTGAAAAATAGCAAACAACTTAACTCATATCAGTAAATGCTCTCAATAGGATTTTTAAATGATTTGCTTGATACTTGGTTACTTCCTCCTGCTCCAATGATGCTTCATTTATAGCTGCTTTGAATTCTAGTCATTGGTGGTAGGTGAACTCCACTAATGATAGAAGACCATTCTAATTAGTGTATTTTGAATTCTTTAACTTCTGCTTAATCCTCGTATGTTGAAATGCCTGTAGTGCCAACCTTGCTCCACCTCCCCAATGATTCGGCCTGATCGTTGCTCATCTTTTACTTATGATAGATGAAGTATCCATCTAGTAGTTCATAAGACAAAGTTTCTTCATTGTCTGGTTTGTCTTTCGTAAGTAGCAGAAGAATCATCCTTTTTAGTGCTGGCAGACAAATTATCCTTTCCATTGCTTTAACTTGTGGATTGTTTGTTGAATTGTGAAGCACGAATGAGTTATTTCTTGAACGCTATGTCTGTTGAGTTGTCTGTTATAAGTAACAGATAGAATGTTGGAGTGCAGATGGATTTCCTTCATTACTTCATTTGATGGGTTATCTATTAGAAGTAGCAGACTAAGCATTATGGTGTAGATGAATTTTCTTCACAACTTTGTTTGTTGAGTTGTCTGGTTTAATAGGTGAGCTTAGTTGAATAGATAAACTCCATTGCTCCACCAAATGATTTTTTCGCTTTACTATATGTCCTTCACTTCTTCACTTTGTCTATTCACAACAAATGGTCATTAGTTCATAAAGTCTTTGCTTTATCATACAGCCTTTCACTACTCCATTGGAAGATCTTCACTTCTCTGCTTTGTCTGTTATTAATAGATGACCATTGGCTTAACTGTGGCTTACTTATGATAGATGAATTCTGTAATGTGCACACTACTTTTCATCCGTCAGATATAATCTTTCAATTAGATAGACGAATGGAAACAACTGAGTGCTTTGTCTTAAACGGTACTTCATCTTTTGATTCTTTATTCGTCCAAGCCTTGACACCTTGAAATATATTTTTTGTGCTCATTTTTTATAAGACCTACAACTTTATTTTTGCATACTAAAATCTTGACAACAACGATTAGTATATAATCTTTAATCAAGTTTTATTTATCATCAAAACAACGCATTTATATCAATAGGTTGGGGTTGATAATTAGTAGATGGGTTCATGGTATTCCTCGAATTCCCATAGGAAAAATTCTCATGATTCCTTAACCCTGGATGATGGTGGGTTGGTAGGTTGTTTCCATGATAGTTGTTATAGCCCCAATTGTTCACATATTGCACCTCTTCTTTGGTTTGGTCTGCAACCATGTATGATCCAATTGTAGAAGATGACTCTCTTATAATTGAAACTCCCATTAATGCTAAATTGGCTATTGCTAAGTGGTAAGTTAGAGATTACATCTGTGTAGTGAGGGCTGGAATTGGATCCACCTCAAAACAACCAATGACTCCTGTTAGCATATTGTATTCATTGGGCCATTAGAAAGTGTCAGATGCTGATGAGAATATAAAATATCATATTTTTTTTTCTTAATACTTAATCTCTTACACCTGTTTGATTCCTAAATATACTCATTATTCTTATATTTTAATTTAGGAGACAATTGGAGTGTTTAAGTGCAAAAAGAAGTCAATTGAGGAATTTTGGATAACTTCAGATGATGACTTGAATTCTGTTTTAGTCAGTTCGCAGATCTCATGGTGCGACAAGCATGAATTTTTCATGAAGATCTATGGTGGTAGTGGAGAGATTGGGCCACTAGGCCCAATCTTGTAGCCCATCACTAATCTCCCCAGGGGTGCAGTGGTGAAGCCCCCGCGGTGAAGATCGTACACCAGATGACATGCTGAGGAGAAGCAAAAAGGAGCACAGGAGGCAGCAGGTCAGCGCTACTGGCGCTAACCCACTTCACACCACCACCTAAACAGAGGCAGCAATCCAACCCCAAAGGCGCCTGACTCCGGCCAATATTTTTTGAAACCCGCAAAAGTTGCATATTTTGCCTATTTTGACTCTGTATAAATAGTAGTTTCTTAGGGTTTTTGAGGGTTCTTTTGCTAGGGTTTTGAGGAGGACTTTTTGGCAGCTTTTGATAGAGAATCTTCTTCTTCTCTCTTCTATTTTATTTTATTTGTGATTTCATGGCTTTGCATGGCTAAACTTTTATTCTTGGTTAAGGAGACAGAAGCCTCATAATCAATATAATGTGAGATCTATATTGATTTAATTGTTTAATTTATACTTTGAGTATTGAATATTCTTCTCTAATTCATGATTACGATTGTCATGTTTAATTACTAGGATGTCTACAAGTTTATTATTCATTGCAATCTATTTCTAGATTAGATATTAAATTCATAATTGTTTGATCCCTCTAATCTGTAAAGCAACTAGGGTTTACTAATTTACTACGTCAGGGATTATTAAATGTTAGGAAGAATATTTGACTAAATTAAATGCAACCGCGTGTGCTTGTGTTGTTTGGCTTCATTAATCTCTACAAATCTTAAGGCTGCTATTAAATTAAATCTCTAGTGCTTGTCTGAGGTTTTTTAGTAGTTAGAGTTAATTGGATCGTGTGTTTCAAATTAACTATGTTGAAGGAGAGATAGGAAAAATAATTCCAATGATGAATATTCAAAGTGTGAATTGATTTATAATTGTATCAATGATTATTTATGAGATTCTGATGGTGAATATTGACTTGAACCAAGGTTTTCTTCTCTAATAGATTTTTTTATAACACTTTCTTCATTATATTAAAAACCCCCTTCTTGTTCACATTGCATAAAACTAAGCTAGATAGTCCTCATTGGATCGACCCTTATTCACACTACTATAGGTAATTTAATTGGAGTAAGGTTCTAAATTTGGTTGCCTACGACAGCACACTAGATGCCATATCTCATCAATGAACCTCCAGATGTTGAACTGTTCAGAAAGAAAAAAGAAATTGAATCAAATAAAAATAAGAGAAATGAGAATTTAGAATAAAGTGAAAAATAAAAATCTAAATTAAAACTAGAATTATCTTATGACAACTTTAGTGAAAAATCAAAAATTAAGACAATCCCCAGAAATAGTGCCAAGAAATTCAACCGCAAGCGTATAGTGTTAAGTTTTATAGTATAATGATGAAAAAGTTATCATCTCCACAGGGATTGCACATTCCAATTAATCACTAGATATTATAGTGAATAATCATAATTTTATTTCAAAAATCAGATAATAAGAACTTCATTAAGAAATAAAAGTAAATGGACTTTGATGGGAAGAAATAAAGATAAAGAAGGTCCAGAAGATAGATTTCAATTATGCTTCAATCATGGTGCTCTCAACACATTATACATTGATCATTTTATTGGTTTATAAATTAAGAATTTTGATTCACCCAACTTCTCTCCCAAATGATGAGTCAAGTATCTATTCTAAACATTCTAATTTCGATATCCCTATAAAAATCAAAAGGTAAAAAATGCATTAAACTCTATGATTCTTTTGAATAATTTCACAACACCTAAAAGCTCTCCCGAGTCATATAGAGTCTTATGTTATGATGCTTAGATCCTATTTAGGATTACCTCTTCTGAGTGTCAAATCTCAAATATAAATTTATTTAATAAATGACCAATAAATCAAAAGCATTAAAATCAAAGCATCATAAATAAACCAATAAGAAATCTCAATCATATAACTAATTAATCACACCATAATGTCAACATAAGATCCATCTCCCCTCTAGAAAGAGGAGTTAAACTGCTCATCATTGAATAAACATCCATAAAATAATCTTTCTACATCATCAAAATTTGAATCCAAACTTTAATCCAAAATACAAATGATGAAAGATATTGAAAACACCAAAGGAAAAAAGATTGGAGTGGCAGCAAACTTTTCCCCTTTATTGCTTGACTTTGAAATCCAACTTGAAGCTTCTTCTTCCCAAAGGCTCCATCTCCCCTTCATTACCCTATTCTCTCCTCTTAAAACTAGTAAGCTCATAATATATCATATTTTTATATCTAAATTCACATGTTTAAGATTTTCTTTTAATGTTTTTCAGTGAATATTGCACTTAACAGAGTTTGCTTTATTGATATATAAAATGAAATTAAAGATTACAAAAGATGTTACTTTAAAGCAATTTCTGGGACTGATAGAGGCATATTTGGAAAATCGTCTCAACATAGAAGTTTTACCCTTTATTCTTATCTTTCTAAGGCAAAAAAAATCATATGATTCTGAATTTATAGGAGAAAGTTATGGCTAAAATAGTGCAACTGTCTGTAGAGCTTCACATTTGTCTGCTACTTCATTTGACAAAAGGAGTCACTTTGAAGGCTCATAACTCATAGAAGATGGATGATTCAGACAAAGATATTAATATAAAAGTTTTATCCCCTGAAATTATATATCTAATGCAAAAGAATAGAGCAATTCCAAGTTCGTATGACAAGGTTATGATCAAAGTAGTGGTAATTTCTCTAGAAATCTCTGAAGTAGAATTTTTACTCTGAAGTTCACCAACACAAAAAGCAATACTTTGAGGGCCCATGAATCAAGATACAAGAAGAATCAATAGAATTTATTAATATGAAAATTTTATATATTGAAATTATCTATCCAAACCAATAAAAATCACTCAATTTGTAGTTCATATGAGAAATTTATGATGATTATACTAAACCTGCTCTTGAACATCAAAAACTCCGAAGCAGATTTTTTCTCCAAAGTTAACTTTAGAGAACTCCGAAACAAGAATTCAAATTTTTGCTCAATTTTCATGCCTCCAAAGTAGCCTAACAAGAAACAAAGTTTTAAATCAAATCTTGGAATTGGAAGTACACAAATTTAGTTGTTCTTCCATCAAACTATGATTTTCAATATATTTTTAGCAATGGAGTCCCACAATGATCAGCAATTGCAATCATCTGAGATATTTTTGAAGCAATTTCCTTACATAAGTTGCTAAAATTTTTAAAACGTGTTGCAATTTGTGGAAGGTATATTTGGAAATCAGTGGCCAACAATGCTATTTATTGTTGAAACTTTCTTACATATGGAAAAACTCTTTTCGGGTAGAAAATACAAAGTTATTTTTAAAAGATGGTTATGATGTGTAAAGGAATTGGAATTTTGGAGGAATTGTATTAAGACCTAGTTGCCTAGGTTATTTAAGGACACCCGAGAGTTCAGATCGGAGGAGGAGAGTGGAGCATAAACAGAGAGTTGGACGGGGAGAAGAGTTTAGAGCAAGAAGATCATTGGAGAAAGCCTCTACAACCTGAATATTCTATTTTCTTTCTAGTTTATCTTTTATTTTTGAATCAACATTCAATATTGAATTATGATGATATTCATCAATTACTTAGTTGGTTTTAATTCAAAAATGATGTTTTAAATTTTTGTTATCTAGGATTAAATGTATCCTAGCAATGAAGCTGGTTTTGATATTTATTTTTTGAGTTAAGTTAAGTTTCTTCTTTTCTAAGCTTAATGTGTGCATGTGCTTAGCTACCATGTGCATGAACCAAGATTTTTAATTTATACTTAAGAGAGGTGAATTAAGAATAGACTCTTGAATTGAAGAGCATATGATGCAATGAAGTCTAGAGATAGCCATTGTACATGTGCAATCCGTGTGAATATGACCTTGCAAGCGCATATATTACACTTGGATGCTTAAGCTAAATGGGTTTATTAATTTGGATTTGCAT
>JAYJMB010088212.1:0-19829 GCA_036873735.1 Pouteria campechiana | reverse complement strand
ATTCAAGTGTGGTAGATCTTGGGAAAACCCGCCATACTGCCAGCGTGGCATTGCCATCCTGGGGTGGGTCGTTACACAGGTCCTAAATAACAAGCCATGAAAAGACAATTACATAGATCACGTGGGATGTTCATTGATAGCCTTACTCATTGTTTGGCTCCATTTATTCGACACTAATGTGTATTTGAAATATATATTTTTTAAATTCTTTTTAGATTAATATAATATTTTAATGATTTTAACAAATCTATTTTTTTTCTTCTTCTTCTTATTATTAAATTTTTAGCTTATTCTAAAAATGTCATCCATATTACACTTTTTTAATATACCCTCTTTTCAAATACCTTATCCCAAGAGATGTTAAGCTCTCTAGGATTTAGATGCACATTTTAATCAACTAGAACCGTTTAGGCTAAAGAATCCTCGTGAATGCTATTTTGAGAGCTCCAACCAAACCTAAGACGCAGCAATGCCAAAAAGAAAAAAAAATTAATAAAAAAAAGAACCCTGCTGAGAAAAGGATAGCATTAGCAATAGATAGTATGGGTATGGAGAATCTAGGATGGAAAAGCACTCAGAGTTAAATATTTGTGAAGACAAACTTCTCATTGTTTTCTATACCATGATATTTTGATCAAATCTAAGTTAAAACATTATTTTGTTATTATTTATTTATTAAAAATATTAAAAAAATTATTAATGGAAAACCTATGTGAACCACAATGTCCAAAAGTGATTTCAAACAATATTAGGATGTTAGCATATGGTAACTCAAATTCTATTTTTGTTCATTCAAAGATCTTGTGGTGTGACAAGATTGAATTTTTCATAGAGATTTGTGGTGGTAGCCGAGAGATTAAGCCACTAGACCTAATCTCATAGATCATGGACAGTGAATGAGAGTTGGCGGCGTCAAATCCAATGCCAGCGGCGTTGGATGATTTTGCAGGGCGACAACAGTCAGCGAGCCGATGCCGGTGGCACCAAATCTGGTGCCAACAACAAGATCCGTATGAATGGATTTTCGATAGTTTTACATACGGATGAATTTTGAGAGTTTTGAGCAAAATTATTTGAGAAAAATTCATATGCACATGAGATTCTAAAGTGACTAAGATTTTTTATAAATATATGTAATTACTAAAGACTTAACATCTTTGAAAATTTCTCCTTATTGTAATTTCTCCCTTTTTCCTCTAATGATTGTACTTAATCTTTGATACAGTGAAACTCTTCTCTTCTACCTGTGCTTTTTCCCCATTCAAGGGATTTTCCTATGTGTTGCATTGTAATTTATTGGCTATCACATTCGTTTGATTTCTCACATAGGAGTTTACAGATATTGTACATATCTAATTAAGAAAATTCTTAAGATTATAAAAATATATGTAAAGATAAATATGATGAGTGACTTAGATCTTATTAAACTCTTATGGAAAATTAAAAGGTTTCATTGTGTAATGAGTTGCATTGAAAAATTAAGCTGTCTAAACCCTAACCCAATCCAATCTTTTCCAGTGGCCTAGAGGGCGATGAAGATGGGTGCCGTCATGAGTCGCTATGTAGGAGAAATACCAGCGTTCCTTAAATACGTTCGAAACTCGGGAGAGGGCATATTTTCATATACGGGGTGGCATGGAGTCAGCATATCAAGGGCGGCCAGGGAAGTGGCAGAGGCTGCCAAACAAGCTCATTGGTTTGACAATGTTGTGATGGTGACAGCCGGGAAAAGCTGCTCTCCGCGGAAACTGCAGATGCGAATTGCACAGCAGCTGGGAATTCGCAGCGGTAGACAGGACGATGGCGATCAAGATACTGATAGCGAGGAAGAAGACATGAAAGACGTTGACTCCGTGCTTGGAATGATTCATGAATCCCTTGAAGGCCCCAAGATCATGCTCATTATACACAATCTTCAGGAGAAGATTGATTTAGAATCGATAGGGGTTCCCATTCCACGAATCACTTCTCCGTTTGTTGAAGTTTGCACGGATATCATGGATAATCTTTTTTTCCGTGGACTGTTGGAAGAATTATTCGAAATCTTCCTGGAAGAAGCTGAAGATGTGGCGAAGTCGTTGAGCTGGGTGGTTTCTGCCCGTCTTGCTGCAGATGATGTCTTCTACAGCTTCATCTATCTCTCTCTTTCCGAGGGAAGAAACTTTAGTGGAAAGGAGATAACGAAGTACTACGCTGGAGAAGGGTTGATCACCGTAGATGGCAAGGAGAAACATCTGGAGGCTGCATTCCACTGTTGGAAGAGCTGGAAGGCATCTGGATGATTGATAAATCGGATAATGGGAAATTTTCAGTTAAATCACACCAGTGGGGGGAACTAGACAGGGACAAGAATTACCTGAAGAAACGTCATCGAATCCAACTAGAGGGTGTTGCGCTAGACAGTGATGCCAAATGGATTGCACTGACAAATAACAAGATTCAAGGACTACCACCTAATCTTCTTCCTTGCTGCCCTCGACTCTCTACTCTGCTCCTCAATGATAACTCTCTCTTGAAGGAAATACCAGATGATTTCTTCAAGGAAATGCCGAACCTTAAAGTCCTTGACCTTTCCCGTACAGGCCTCTCATCCCGGCCAACCTCCATTTAGTGCCTTGTTGATCTCAGAATATAAAACTACAAGAATGCCCATCTCTAAATACTCTTCCACCCACATTAAAGCAGCTAAAAAGCCTCGTAATGCTAGACATTCGACTCACTCCACTTTTTACAATACCCGAAGACTCATTTGAGCACCTGCCCAACCTTCTTCTTATTGACTTTTCTCAGACCAACATTCATTCCCTCCCATCGTCGCTTTCTTCTCTGTGCAACCTAGAGCAGTTGTTGCTGAGCGGTTGCGAGTCCTTAACGTCTATATCATCTGTAGAAGGTTTGAAACGTCTTCAAACACTCGACCTGTCATTATAAACTTAGCCAGCCTTAAGAAGCTGTTGCTAGCAGAATGCAATGCATTAGAGGCGATGCTTCCTCGATTGCTGCATCTCTCAGCATTGGAACAGCTTGACCTGTCGGGGTGCAGAGCTTTAAAAAATGTCGAAAATGTTTCCTTTGCAAACATGTCGAAACTGCGAGCTGTGGATCTTTCCAAGACCGAAATTGCTCACCTCTCCTTCAGAGGCTGTGTAAACCTAGAGAGAGTTCTCTTGGAAGGGCTCACAGACCTTAAGTCGCTCGATCTATCGAGCACTAAAATCAGGAGTTCCCCCATGAGATCTCTCGTCTAACACATTTGGAGCGCCTTGATCTCACTGGGGTGGAGCATCTAAAGAAAGACCAGTGGGAAAAAAATCGATTGGCTACCCAAAATGCTCAACTGGGACCAATGCGATTGCTCTGCTGTTCCTTCGCCAGAAGAGCAATTTAGAGACGGAGCTAAAGGAGCTTCTATATCAGTGAGTAATGCCGGCATTTTCATAGGCCTAGTGTCATATTCTCCACTGTGGAAAAATTGCTTCTCAAAATTCCATTTCTACATCTCTCCTTGCTCCAAACAATGCAAGAAGAAGGTTAAAGTGCCCACTGTGGATCTCAAAATGAGAAAACCACTCCTATTTTCTAGTATCCATTCGAAAATAAATCCTCCCGTTAGAGGTTTAAGTCGGAATTTGGAGATTGAAGGAGTTGATAGCCCCCTCCATCGCAACATCACAAAGGTTAGAGCTGTTGTCTCTACTTTACAATGGGTTTCTAAAGAGTCTGGCTGATTTAGAGGTAGAAAGAATGGGACTCATGGAAGAATGCCGAGTTGAGAGGTGCCACAACATGGAGTCCATTTTCGATGAACTCATAGGCTACAACATTCTGGGGTTAAAAGAGAGGTTATGGGTGTCTGACGTAGGGGGTCTTCGGACAATGCATGATGGGCAGAACGACTTTAAAGCCCTGACTCACTTGCATCTTGAATGTTATCCTAAACTGGTGACACTTTTTCCTTGCCGATCATGCCTAAAACAACTAAGAACACTTCACATAAGATTTTGTGCCCGACTGAAGTACATATTTGGTAACGAGAGAGGAGAAGAGGTATTTCCAAAACTGCATGCTCTGCGTCTTTGGGAGCTTCCAAAGCTGGATCACATTTGCGACGGCTCTCTCTCAAGTCTGCTTAAGTTTCGGGTTCGTGGGTGTCCAAAGCTGCAACGACTCCCTCGTCTTGGTCTCGCTGATCATGGGAAGAAGGTGGACATTGAAGGTGAGTTTGATTGGTGGTATAGTCTCAAGTGGGACAACCAACAAGAGGCTGACAAGTCACAACACGTCAATTTCAGAAGCAACGGCCCTCCGTTTGATCGACGTGATCGGTATGCATTCTAGCTAGACAGAATATTGGAGTTGCTGCTCGTGCCTCCATTTCCAACAAAGATGAATAATCCGTATGATTCCTCACTTAAAAGATGAATAATCTGGTATGATTCCCCACTCAGGACCCTCCTTTTCCTGATATTTTCTGTGATCAAGTGTCATTAGGAGATTATGTAGCTAATTGGAGTTATGGTGTCAATGGTGGTGGAAATAACGTCAGGATAACTGTTAAGAATAATTTCAACTTTGGACTTCAGTTGTTCAAGCTTTGAATATTACATCGATAAATGTAACAGGTTCGTAATTTTTATTTGGAGATAGAGCATATAACTGGAGGGTGGGTTTCGTAATCGGAAAAACAGAGGGAGGTCTCTCTCACTAGATTCTTTTTCTGTTGTTTTAATTGATTTGACATTTAATCACCTTACCAATTTTATTTTTGTTTGTTATTAACTATATTTTCGATTCTCATTGTCTATTTTTTCTTTTCATGGGAGGGGGCTATCTATTTTATCTTTACTATTTTATAGTTTACCCTACTTTTGTCCTTTTGTTATATATATATATATATATATATATTTCTTGATTTCCAAGCAAATCTACAATGTAATGCCAAATATCTTTGCCATTCGTCAAGTGGTAATGTTTACATTTATGTAAGTAAACATTACCTCAAACTAAACGATTGTATGGACTATGATTGCCTAAGATAACCTTTCAAGGGAAAATTCCAAATTGCCTGAGTAATTGGCATTAATAAGTTGTAAAACGATTTTACTCCTCAAATTAGCAGCCCAATGTCCATCGGCAGTAAGATCAATAACAAAGACCGATGAAAACAGAAAACACGGGGCTCATAAGCAAGATGAAGGGCTAGTTTCTGGTGTGGTGCTGTGAACTCTTCGCCCTAACCAACATTTGAGTCTCTTTTCCTTGTCACCAGTTCATTACATTGAGGTTGCTTGCAGCGTGTTCAACTAGCTAGCATAGCTGTTGTGTTCCAACTGTGGTGGATACATAAAAAAAAATTCACAATTTCCTTGTGTTTGTCATTTGTCTAGGCCTCCTCTTCTAATGTTTGGGGGAGTTGTTACAACCGTCTGTGGCATCGAGACTATCATTTGATGGGAAATGATTAGATTACGGATTCAGTAGATCATTCCTGCTATCCTATCAGAGTTCTTTTAGGCAACGCAAGAAAAATGAAAACGCTAGATATCAATATTAATTCTGTAAGCAGCAGTGCAGAAAAATATTTTCTAGATCATATGTAGCCCACTATTAGAAAAATATACTTGATACTAATCCTAAAAGAATGCCAGCTGTAAGAAGTGGACCATCCACTAGAGCACCTGGCACCTGTCAACGATCTGATATTACAAAAGTGCCCTGATAATGCTGAGGGATCCAAGTCAGATGCTGAGTTGTTAGATGACATGTTGTTAGCACTGAAATACCTTGAGTTGGCAGATCAGTGCAAAGATCTCAAATAATCATGATTTTTTCTTAATTGGGGCAATTTTTAGTATGTTTTAGTATTTTGGCTATAACTTTGGTTATGGATATTGGAATCACAATTATGACCCTAATTCGGAAAGATTTTTTTGGTGCGTACATCGTGGCCACCGAACTATGCTTGGTATGCTCTTTTCCGAGTGCAAAATCTGTTGTTTTCACCTTTAAATCTCTAATTTTAGTTATTTTTTTCCTTTTATAGTAATATTTTTTTGTCGTTTGGGAAGTGATTCTAAATTTGATTTGCGTCAGATTTTTGGCAGATTGCTTCTTTTATTATGTATTTTCTTTTGGCGTAATTATTAGGATTTTGCTATTTTAGGTAAAAATTCTAATAATGACGATTTTTGACTATATAGCCCGACCTGTGGGCTGATTTTCATTATTATTGATTTGCATATGTTTGAATTGAATATCAGAAGTGTTCCTCTAAGTTTTTGGGAGATTCTCTTGTGTTGTGGTCTTGTGAATTATCTGTTGAACTAGCTTACCGAATAATCGTTATTCTTTCCGACGTCACTTGGCCTTTTTGTTGCACGCAGCTGCATTCGTTTCAGAACATTGATAATGCAACTTATACTAAAGGCAAAATGTAAAAAGGAAATCAACAGAACAAAAATTACACTTCATAGAGAAGAGCGAATGTGATTTGAAGCTGCCTAGAATGATGCTGCTTTTCTGATTTTTGCGTTGACTACAATTCTCTGCACGTCCATGCAATTCTCAATGCGTATCTGTGGTTGTTGCATCTCATCTTCGTCTCTGAAATGGTACCTTTCACCAATAGATTGTAAAAGCTTATATACTACATTCATTGCAGGCCTTTTATCTGGATCAAAGACAACACAAGCAATTGCAACTCTGAGAAACCGGAAGAGCTCATCATCAATGCCCTTTCCAATCAAAGACCTATCAATGGCATGCCTGAGAATCGATCTCTTCTCAAGATAAGCAATCCACTCCACCAAATTCCCATTGAAGTCCTTTGGGGCGTTAGCTACTTTGGTAGGTTTCTGTCTTGTTATCAGCTCAAGCAGCATCACCCCAAAGCTAAATACATCTCCCAGTCGGCTAGCAATAACTCTTGTTGTGTATTCAGGAGCAGCAATACCCGCAATGTTGAATTCGACATTCACAGCAGAAGTCAAATGGGTGTCAATTGGATCAATAAGAGCAGCGGATCTGAAATTTGATATTTTTGGCTCGTAATTTTCATCCAAAAGGATGCATCTGGAGCTCAGCATGCGGTGAATTATGCAAGGATTGGAGCTATGGTGAAGCCATGCCAGGCCTCTTGCCAGCCCAATTGCAATTTTCAGCCTTATAGGCCATTCTAGACATTCTTCTTCAGTCTTCGCCCTATGAAGTTGCTGATACAAATTTCCTTTTGGCATGTACTTGTATACTAAAATTCTCTCCTTTCTTGCAATGCAAAACCCCAAGATTGACAGCACATTGCGGTGTCTTAAGCTGCCCAGCATGGTCATCTCAGTCATAAATTCTTTCTCAGCAAGTTGAGAATCATGCATCCTCTTAATGGCTAAGGAAGAACCATCTGGTAGTGTTCCCATGTAGATGGTGCCTGTTCTCCTGGACCGTATAATATTGTCTTTGCTGAAATTTTGAGTGGCTTTCATCAAAGCATTCAGCCTCATGCTTGGAACTGTCTTCTCAAAAGTAGAAATGTGGACATTGCAATACTTTCTAGGTGCATGATTGAACTGAAAATGAAATTATGGTAGTATAACATAAGATTAGATGTTGGCTCTGCTAGCACTAATTAGATGAAGGTGCACGGGGTGGTCGATCTAGAACATCCACATGTAGAAAACAACTGAAAATCAACTCATTTAGTTGATGGTGGCCTTTAAATGTGGCAGGGTGGAGATAGATAAAACAGAACACACGTTGCCTAGTTTTAGCCTGTCAATGAATTGGCACATTATCTGGATAGCTTAGATCCACCTTTTCCACCCATCACCTGCCAATGATGGAGTGATGAGCGTCCTCTTCTAATCCTATGAAATTTTGCTTCATTACATCATGTATAATTCACTGCACGCATGCACCGGTAAAAAGGAAAGAAATGTAAATGTCAATAATGAGGAAAGAAAATGAAATCCGCATACCTTGATGCTATTTGCGCCATTGACATTCTCAGTCGCTTTGTTTCCTTCAATGTCGTCTTCCTTATTCTTTGTTGATGATCTAAAAAAATAGAGATACCAAGTTATGATGGATAAACTCAAGGATGCTACCGCAGCGACGAGTATCCAAAGGATGATCGAATGTTGCGGTTTCTCGCAAGCATCCAGAGGTACTCCGCAGACTCCCATTGTTTTATTGATTAAGGAAACTGAGAAATCTAAAATTTGTAATGAAAATTTCCCCTCAAGTCATCCAAACGCTACAGCTGAAAACAGAAAAACAGAACGAGGAATCAAATTCGTTTCAGGAAGTCTTTGTACATAATTATATAAAAAATGGAAATCGAAACAATACCAAATTAGAAAATATTCAACATCCAAGCAAAATCGAGAGAATGCTACAACTAAGTGAGAAGAAACCTCCAACCCACAAAAACCATTCAAAAGCATTCAGTATCCCAACTTATCATGGAATATTCCCAGGCAAAATTTCGAGTATGAAAAGATAATACCCAAACGAAAAGTCAACACAAGAAAAAGATGAAGAAGCTTCAATATGAAGAAGCTTCAATCAATCTCCTCCAGCTAGTCAACCTGCCAGCTAGTCAACACAAGAAAAAGATGAAGAAGCTTCAATCAATCTCCCCCAGCTAGTCAACCTGCCATGTCTTGGGCGGCTCCAGATTCAATTCTTCCCAAGAGCCAGTGGGAACCATGATGTGGAGATCGAGCCAGACTGAGATGCAAATGTTCCATGCATATCGCGATTGGCTTGCTTGACTCTGACCGTATGACGGTACCGCTTGGAGGAAAATGGGACTCTGCGTGAAGAACATGTGAATGGAGTTAAAACTGTCCAGAAACTTATCATTGAAAGGAAAAAAAAATTAAAAATAGTATTTAATATGGAGAATTGTGTAAAAGGAAGATGTTTCCTTTTTAGCTAATAGAGAACCAAGGGCATTTTGGTAATTTTCTCATGAGAGTAAAAAACAGCCACAAGAAGACTTGTTTTAAGATCCCCACCATTTAATTTTTTTTAAAATTTATTCGAATTTAAATTTTTATATATTGGATGAGTTTGATTGACATTTAACCTTTGATAGGATGCTAATAAAGTTTGAAAGGCCTTAATTACCGTATAGGGCTTGCTAAACTATTTTTTAAGTGCAAGGATTTGACAAACTTGATGCTTTTTAATGGGTTTAATAATTGGATTTTGACGAGCTTTAATTGTGGCAGATTTTAATGAGTTACAAGGCTTTGAAGCATCTTAGTGGATTTCGATACGAAGCTTTGACAACCTTTAACAAATTTTAAGGAGTTGATGGTTTCTCAAGTTTGATAGGATCAATTTGATTCTACGAAAAATTTTCTTTTCCCGAAATGCCTTTCTACTTACAGATGATGGATAAACCATTTCTCCTTTATCTTGGAAGGGATACGATTTCTTTTGTGACTGGACGCTGGACTTTTGAACTTCTTACCGAGTTGATTTTTAACGTTCATCATCTGACCAATTTGGTAATTATTCATTTCAACGATTGTTTTGGTGAAACGTCTCTTTCTTTGGTAATATTTCAGACAGCTTGCTTAGTTGCAACTGCACGCAAGGCTGCCAAAGTCATGGAACTTTCCTTGTGTTTAGTAGGTTTCGAGTTCTTCGACGCAGCGCGGAGAACTTCGTCAAACACGCGTTTTACACGTTGGGAATCCCTGCGACAAAAGCCTTCGATAATTCATCGAACCTGAATTCAGGAATTTAATCAAAAGAGTTGCATTTTGCCATTTTCATCACGGAATGCACTGAAATTGTTTCTACATCACACATAGTGCCCCTGGAGTACCACATTACACATACTCCAGACCCCCATGAGTTATTAATTGCTTACTGCATTATTCTTTGACTGTAGGCCCCCATGGAGAACCAAGATTGATATGAACATGAGACATCAGAACTTCATCTTCAATTGCGTGACCATCGTGTGTGCCAATAGCCCTTAGAAGATGGTATACATCCATCATTGTTGGCCTCTCATCCGGAGCTACAGCAATACAAGAAAATGCAATTGTCAGGAACTTCACCATCTCGCCGTACCAACTTCTTCCAGTTTGAGACTCATCAATGGCGTGGTAATTTGAAAGATGACCAATCCATTCAGCTACATTCCCATAGAAATTTTGTAGTGCATCTGTCACTTGAATTGGTTCTTTGCCAGTAATCAACTCGAGCATCAAAATGCCGAAGCTGTAAACATCAGCCTTGGGAGTGGACACAAGCTCATGCACTAGCTCGGGAGCAACGATACCTGAGTTACAGAATCTCCCCGTTGAAGTGCTGGCATGATTCTCTTCATTCATGTACTTTGCGAATCCAAAATCAGATATTTTGGGCTCATAATCATCATCCAATAGGATGCGTTTGGAGCTTATGTTTCGGAGGATTATACAAGGACTGAAACAATGGTGAAGCCACGCCAGAGCCCTCGCTGTTCCAACCGAAATCCTCAGCCTCAGAGGCCATTCCATGAATTTGGGTTCACCTTCTGGCGGATGTAGCAACTGATACAGAGATCCTTTGGCCATGTATTTGTATATTAAAAGCCTTTCCTTCCTCGCAATGCAATACCCTAAGAGTGGTACCAGGTTAGAGTGTCTTATTCTCCCCAGCGTATACATCTCAGAAATGAAACGGCTCTCGGAATGATGAGAATCTTCGAGTCTTCTTACTGCAAGCAGAGTGCCATTTGGAAGGCTCGCTTTATACACGGTGCCTGATCTCCCTGTACCGATAACATTTTTTTGGCTGAAATCATCGGTAGCCTTCATCAGATTGAACAATCTCATTTTGGAAACTGATTGCTCAAACATAGAGATCTGGACATTGGAATGCCTTTATGAGAATATTTTGTAACAGAAAAGGCAGGCAGAGCATTATGTAAGATATATTAGAATATGCAACAGTGGGGAAATAAAAAATAGAAAATAATGGTAAAACATGTAGGTTGAAAATTTGACTGTAATAGGTTTATTTGCATTTTCCTCCTTAATCTTCTTTCTTTTGCATTTTTCTCATAATTTTTTAAATTGCAAAATGGCTCCTATATATAAAAATATTTCAAATAGAGACCTCTTCAACATTTTTTCTAAGGAAAAATTATCATTCTATCCTTTATGCGCAATATATTTTTAGAGTAGAAAAACTCAAAGTAGGATCCACCAAATTAATTTGACTCATTAGAAATCAAAATTAGGTTAGGCATGATTCAAGGATACCCTTTTGTTGGCGTTGATCAAATTAAGGTGAGTCACAAAGATGGATCCAAATTTGACCACCCATGGTTGCTCATCGAATCAAATCTCTAATGTCTATCTTAATGATTTGATCCACTGTCTATCAAAATTAAATAAGGTAAAATTTAAGAGTATCTTTATATAGCCTTAATCATAATAAGGTAAATTATACAATTTATTTATAGTTGATCACAGAAGAGACATTTTTGTATTTTTAAAAAGTTTTGACTAGTCAAACTTTCATTAGTAAAGAGAGTGATATACGAAATATTTTTGTAAGTAAATATACAAGATTAATACTTATAAGATAAAAATTGCAAACTTGAAAAAGTTGAGAAGGATAAATAACTCTTAAAATTATATTTCTTGGTCAGCTAATATTTTAACTATATTAGCTAGAATTTTTAACAAGTGCAATATCTCAAGCTTATTGTAAATTAGATTTTCTAAGGTTGTCTAATCTAAAATTAATCTATCTATTTATGTATTTTGCAAGTTAATTTTTCAGGTCGATTATTTTGCATATTGAACCTTGACATAAAAATGCAACCAAAATGGATATTATTTTTTTTCTTTTTACCAAAACGCTTTTCTTCTTCATTATTTCTACTTCTTTCTTTCAAGTGATTCAGACCCATAAAAGAGCAAATTACTCATGAGTCAATGGATCCTATGAAACGGGCTCCACTTTTAATACCCACCAAACCCCCAAAAATACGTTTCACGGGAAATGGATTCATTCATTAATTGTTGAGCAGCAACACTTCCTTAGCTCTCTTATGCTGCTACGGGGTGTTTTGGTTAGAAAAAAAAAGGCATAGCATCTGCTTTTGTTGCCATCTGGTGTTAGGGTTTCGACAGGTACAATAATCAAACTTAGGGAAATTGTTTTGAAAATATATAAATAGTTAGATTATTTTACAATTAGGTAAGTTAAGGGGATCTGATTAGCAAAAAAGTGCGAGGACAAAACTTGAAAGCGTTGTGAAAACCGAACCGACCTCACAATTCAGATGCCCTGTAAAATAGGGCGAAATGTCTGTCAACTTCAGAAACTGGTTTGATCAGTTCCGGTTCATACATACGCTTAAGAAAACTGAGAAAGAAGGTGGGATTGAAAAGATGCATGGCTAACTCAATTTGAAGAAAATAGCTCACCTTAATGTTTTTGGTTCCTTTTATACTCTTTGCCCACTTGCTTCCTTTGGGGTCTTCTTCCTCGTCTTCTATCTTGGTCGCCTTCTGGAAGCTAATTAAAAGAATAGCCCCAGTAGCCATTATAACAACCATTGTCCCGCCAATGGCTGCACCAACAATGACCGCAGTATGTGACTGCTTTGAATGTCCTCTGCAAATAGCCAAAGGTTGACCACAAAGATCCGGATTATTTGCAAAACTTGATTCAGGCATAGGTTTGTGAAAGGAGGGAATTTCCCCTGACAAAGCATTACCAGCAACACTAAATTCGGATAGCCGATCTAGCCTGCCCAGATGCCAAGGTATTTGACCCGAGAAGTGATTATGTTGGAGTCTCAGGATATTCAAATAGGAACAATTTGAAAGGTTTGATGGAATTTCACCGGTGAAGTTGTTTGCTGAGAGGTCGAGGATTGTCGCAGATGGTATCATTGCGCCTATGTCCTGGGGAAGAGTTCCAGAGAGCTCATTTCCCGATACATCCAACGTCGTCAAGCTGGTGCAATTCCTAAGAGCGGATGGGAAGCGGCCTCTGAGACCCATGTTAGAGAGGCGTATGCTTAGGACCTTGTTTTCGTCAGGGTGCCAGCACTCAATCCCATTGAATCGACAGATGAATCCTTCGACATTTTGGAAGAAATTCCAAGAAAATAGGTAGCCATTAGAGTCGATCAGTTGTTCCTTTACGCCTTTCAAGCACTCTATATCACTAAGAACACCATTGCAACTATGAATACTCAGCCACATCCACAAAAGCATGCGAAGGAAGACGCTAGCTCTGTTTCCTTTGGACCTGCACAAGGCAAGATCTCCGTTCTTCTTAAGATATACCATCCCTCCTTGAAATGCTATAGCCAACCTTACCAACGCATACAAAAAAATAAAAAAAATAAAAAATAAAATGAAATTAGGACAGAGCTTTTGAATAGAAACAGAACAAGTAATTCAAAATCCCACCACCCATCAAAAATTCAAATCAAACACAAAGATAGCACAATTCGACTCTGGTCTCTTTGTCCATAAAAACAGACATGTGAAGAGCACATACAAAAGCTGTAAATCAAGGGCGCTAAAGAGCATCTGAGAAGCCGCATGTATTTATAAGAACAGCAGTAGCCATTTCATGCGCCCGCACATCAATACACGAGAAAACAGAGCGTGTCTCCAGTAACCAGCACAATTGATGGTCCCCAAGAGCCACATTTACTGGTCCCCTCCGACCTTCTAATTCTAATTAACCCTTCTTATCTCAAATGTCATTGCCAAATCTCCAAGTCATGCTAAAATAAATGAATTAAATTTTAATAATGATTTATATTAATGTTGGTGCATGAATATGAATATTAAACTATTTTTATAAATGAATTTTCATTCAATTAATATTAAATTTCGAGTAAATATATGAAATCATATATAAAATAAAACATCTGAAAATATAAAAGAACATGTCTTATATATCTTTCTTCATGCAACATATCAAATCCTAAGGGCTTTTTAAAGACCCTCAACACAATGTTAATAATTTTTAGTGATTCAAGTTGGTGCAAGTATTATAAAATTTGTATGGTTAGAACTGGATTAAGCTCAATTCAAATTGCACCCAAGTAACGTACCTATTATGGAACCAAAACGCAGGGCCATAAGCTTCCCAAGATCACTGAGAAATCGCATTCCACTTGGAGCGATATGGGAGCGAGGAAGACGCCGGTCATTGGTGTAAGGGACGGCTGCCAACACGTCCTTCTAAGTCAAGTCCGTCCATGCCTAAAAGGACAAGGTGTAGTCAAGTCAAGGAAGTCACTGTGATAATCATCCATGGAATTAGTATAATTGAAATTTTTTCTTTTAAATTTATAGATATATTAAATATTAGTATATTTATAATTATAAGTAAAAAGTATAAGTACATCTACAAATTTCCCATGAGATAATGACAACACAACCTCTCTTTTTTATAAAAAAAACAAAAAACAAAGATACAGCTGCAAAACACAATCATAACTTCCTTCTTTTAAAGTCAACATCACCATTACCTCCTCATATATGTATATATATTTTTAATATTAATATAATAAAATTTATTTTATATATATTTAGAATTAATTAATATGTTAAATAATACAAGATGCCTTAATTTCTTTGTAAATCGCAACTGCCTAGGGCAGCTTGGGTTTGATAAGATTATTATATAATAAAAACTCAGGTTCCATGCAAACCAACTATTTCCAACTTTACGGGCGAATCGTTTTCTATGTGGAATAACACTTGTCAACTATCAAGTGGAAGAAAGGAATAATGTAACGTAGCTTTTGGTGGCGCAGCATGCAGGCCTTCCAAGTCAATCCACCAAAGTCATCTGAATGTGTTCTTTGATGCATGGATAACAATTTCAAATAGAAAACCTAGATTTGACCATTACATTTTAAATATATATATATATTTCAAAACAATGAGGTAAATTTTGATTCATTATGACCAAATAAAATTTTCAATCGAGGTAAGTTTTAATATCATAAATATAGGGGTGAAGACAAGTACGATTACAAAGTACAAGTATACTTACAAATTCTAAACTCATTTGATTTGATTGCCTCTATCCGCCACAGCATTATTAAAGGATTAAAAAATAAAAAAACTCTTAGCTCGACTCACTTTGGATTCAAAATAAATAAACTTCAACAAAGTAGAACACCTAATGCAGAATACTGTGAATACTGTGAAAGGAATAGATATTCGATTAGAAGATCCTTTCGATGAACTTCAAAACGATTCATATAGATTTACATTTCTGCTTTATCATAGGCTGAGATTTAGTTTTAGATTGACACTAAATAAGCTTCCTCTGCCTTCGCCAAAGGCCGGCAAAGAAGAAGAAGGAGAATCGAAGGACCTCTGTCAAGGGCCGGCAAATTAAAGAAGGAGAAAAATCCAATAAAACTAAAAATTACGTGGGTAATGATAGCAGTCAACACCTTACCATGGGGTTTAAATATTAATTAATTAACGGAAGCAGACTAACTGCTGAAGCTATCGCCCTGCAAAACGACATAAGGGTAAGAAACGTGTCGGGGATTGTCACAACATTTTAAAACCGCCGGACGGGCCAACGGGCACAACGACTGTGATTTCAATGACAGGAACTGATTCGTAGAAAGCATTAATTATATTATTAATATTATATAATAAAAATTATTATTATAATATATAAATTATTTAGGCAAAAAAGAATAGATAATTTATTAGAATCTTTATTTTATACAATTTGACGCCATTATGTATTAATTAGTCTTATTTTATTGGAGATAGTTTAAATATATATATAAAGTAACTTGCCTACAAAAATATGGCTTATAAATCTTTCTTCATGCTACATATAAAATCCTAACGGCTTCTTAAAGGCCTTCAACACAATGTTAATAGATTTTAATGATTTAAGCTAACGAAACTATTGAAACGGCATGAACTTAGATGTGTGTACGAATGTTCTGCCGCATCATGTAAATTTAATTAAAATTCATGTTAAATTGATCCATAATTTAACCTAACTTAACCTAATTTCAGATCAGAATTAGGTTCAATTTTTCCTCAATTATAGAATTAAATTAAAAATCTCCAATTTCCGAAGTTGGGATGTTTAGAAATATGTTAAACTCAGTTCTTATGGAACCAAAACCCAGGGTTCATAAGCTTCACGCAAACCTACCATTCCCCACATCACTGACAAATCCCTTGCTCATGTGGAGTAACACATTAATGACACCAGCATTGTAATACCAGTCAATAGTTGGACATAAGATGATAAATAATAAATTTTTAATTTTGAAAATCTAACCAATTAATGGGTTCAACAGCATATTTACATTACGCTAACATTTTTGAAGATATATAAAGATTACATTCATATATGTTGGCTTCAAATGATTAAGTGGATGTAATATTTTGGAGACGGATCACCAGTGGTGAGTTCCACATGCAGTGTTATCCTATAAAATGAGGCGTTTGGAGAAGTTAATGTAATCCGTCGGCCGTCCCCAAAATTTGGTTTGTATTGCGTCTTCGGTTGTCTAGAATATTGACAGATGATCCTCTCACTCTCAGGGCACTTTCAGTCACTGCCTGATTTGGAGGAACTCAGGATATCCCTTGTCACCCAGAAGGCTTAATGCTCAAGGCTGGAGGATATCCAAATTAAAGAGCTGAGGAGAGAGTAGAGATGGGAGCTATGCCTAACCCTGAATTTCTGTGGATTATACGGTATGAGGAATTAATGGACACAACTTTGTTGCTCCAACACTTCACTAAACTTAAACAGCTCCAGGTAACTGATTTGCCCAAGGTTTTTGGAGTTGGGCTACTTAAGGATGGTGCAGGAGTATTAACAGATTGCTTTTGGAGCATCTCAGTCATAGGATGCGTTGACACACGAATAAACAAGCTGTTCTAAAATAATTAAAGATAGGTCAAAGGAATTTTTTAATCTTCAATGAACGGCTTGGGTTTTTTTGTATCAAATGATATCAACACCTGATAATTGATCTTAAGATTATTAGTTTAACTTTCCAAAGGTCACACAGACATCAGGGGACAAAAAGTTTAGGTCAAGGCTAGATGCGTAAAGCTCCCTAAAGTGGACCTTGGAACTGGCCAATGTTGCTGTAATAGGCTGCTAAGATACTAAAAAAGATTATTGGGCCTTTTATATCATAAGCATTTGACTGATGTCATCGTTCAATTTTAAACTAGTAGGAATTGATCACAACTAATTTCACAACTCAAACTGATGCCACCCAACTATTCCCTAATATACTCTCTATTGACCTCCCACGGTTCAAGCACATCATGGACTACTATTGATAACCTGGCCAATGAGGCCTACATACGCTCATGACATGTCTTCATGTTGAGCTTCCAGCATTATTCGTTGACAGTAGGCCAGCATGGTGAATCAAGATCGATATGAACATGAGACATAAGAAATTCATCTTCATTTGCGTAACCATCGTGTGTGCCAATAGCCCTTAGAAGATGGTATACTTCCATCATTGTTGGCCTCTCATCCGGAGCTACCGCAATACAAGAAAATGCAATTGTCAGGAACTTGACCATCTCGCCGTACCAGCTTCTTCCAGTTTGAGACTCGTCAATGGCATAGTAATTTGAAAGATGAGCAATCCATTCAGCTACATTCCCATAGAAAGTTTGGAGCGCATCCGTCACTTGAATTGGTTCTTTGCCAATAATCAACTCAAGCATCAAAATGCCGAAGCTGTAAACATCAGCCTTGGGAGTGGATACAAGCTCATATATTAGCTCGGGAGCAACGATCCCTGAGTTGCAAAATCTCCCTGTTGAAGTGCTCACATGACTCCCCGTTCCAGCCATGAACTTGGCGAATCCAAAATCAGATATTTTGGGCTCGTAATCATCATCCAACAAGATGCGTTTGGAGCTTATGTTTCGGAGGATTATACAAGGACTGCAACAATGGTGAAGCCACGCCAGACCTCTCGCTGTTCCGACCGCAATCCTCAGCCTCCGAGGCCATGCCATGAATTTGGGTTCACCTTCTGCCGGATGTAGCACCTGATAAAGTGATCCTTTGGCCATGTATTTGTATATTAAAATCCTTTCATTCCTGGCAATGCAAAAACCCAAGAGTGGCACCAGGTTAGAGTGTCTTATTCTCCCCAGCGTCTTCATCTCAGAAATGAAACGGCTATCGGAATGATGAGAATCTTCGAGTCTTCTCAATGCAAGCAGCGTGCCATTTGGAAGGGTTGCTTTGTAAATGGTGCCTGATCTCCCTGAACCGATGACTTTTTTTTTGCTGAAATTATCGGTAGCTTTCATGAGATTGAACAATCTCATTTTGGGAATTGATTTCTCAAACATAGAGATCTGGATATTGGAATGCCTTTGTTAGAATATTTTGTAAAATA
Organism: Pouteria campechiana; assembly: GCA_036873735.1. NCBI lineage: Eukaryota > Viridiplantae > Streptophyta > Magnoliopsida > Ericales > Sapotaceae > Pouteria > Pouteria campechiana. The sequence goes on along the minus strand of JAYJMB010088212.1, from coordinate 1,411 downwards.
AAGGCAAGCAGAGCATTGTGTAAGATATATCAGACTATGCAACAGTGGATAAATAAAAATTAGAAAATAATGGTAAAATATTTAGGTTGTAAAAAAATAGAACATAATGTAAAAAATTACTCAGAATTTCAAACAAGACCAATATTTTTTCGTGGGTTTAAATTTTAACTCTATTACTCCCACTTTCTAATTAGTACTATATCTCTAGTTTTTGCAAATTAGATTCTCTAAGTTGACTTAGTTATAAATATATTTGCAAATTATATTTTTAAAATTTTATTAGTGTATATCGAACCCTAACGTCAGATAATGATGGGAAAGGATATTAATTTTTTTTTTCAAAACGCTCTTCTTTGTTTTTCTTCCTTCTTTCCAGTGATCCAATCCAATAAAAAATCGTTGAGCAACAGCTTTCCAATTGGCATGAGATGTTGTTATCACTGCTAAATAAGATTGATGAGTTTGATATTTCAAGGTTCTAAATGCATAATAATCAAATTTATAAAGTTTAATTGACAAAATGTATAGATAACAGAGTTCATTTATAAGGGCACCAATCTCTTAGAACCCATTCCATAAAAACGAATGTTTATCGGTTCATATGTAGCCCACCAAGATGATTCCAAGAAATTTATTTTATTCATGATGCTTAATCAAATATGTTTAATAGGAATCGAGTAATTATTTTTATAAAAGAATTTGATCGGTGAATACAAACCTATTAAAATTCTTAATTTCTATATGGCCCAGAAATTTCTAATTGAAATGATTTTAAATACTATTATTAAATGAATAATCATAACACAATGAACGGGTTGGATTCTTAAAGTCATCTTAGTGAGTCTCACATAAACCGGTTCCACATTACAAGGAATCAGCGCCCAATTTATAATTAAACAACATTAGAGGGTCGGATTTGCAAAAAGCATCAGGATCAAACTTGGATGGCGTTGTGAAGACCGGACCGACTTCACAATTCAGAGAGAACCGTGTAAAATGGGACGAAGCGTCTGTGAGACTGCAGAAACTGGTTTGATCTGTTCCAGTGCGTACACAAATTTATTGAAAAGAGAAAGAAAAAAATGAGAAAGGTGGGATTTTCTTTTGTAGAAATTGGTATCGAGAAGATGCATGCCTAACTCTATTGGAGAAAATGGCTTGCCTTGATGCCTTTGGTTCTTCTAATACTCTTTGCCCATTTGTTTCCTTCAAGGTCTTCTTCCTTCTTCTTCTTTGTCTTGACTGCTTTACGGAAGCTGAATAACAGAATAGCACCAATAACTATAACAGCAAGCGTTATCCCGCCAATAGCTGCACCAACAATGACGCCAGTATGTGACTTCTTAGGAGGTCCTATGCAAGTATTAGCCAAAGGCTTCCCACAAAGACCTGGATTACCTGCAAAACTTGA
>JAYJMB010088211.1:0-19835 GCA_036873735.1 Pouteria campechiana | reverse complement strand
CTCAATTGACACCTTTTTGCGCTCAACCACTCCAATTGACTCCTAAATCAAAATATGAGAATAATGAGTATATTTAGCAATCAAATAGGTGCAAAAGATGAAGTATTAGGAGAATAAAATATGACATTTTGCATTCTCATCCCTGCCCTAATCCAATACACATGCCCATAGCATGTCCTGTAGCTGCTGGTTCACTCTTTCTGTTTGCCCATCTCGCTATGGGTGAAATGTTGAACTGAACTTTAGCTGCATACCCAAAGCCTTATGCAAGGCCTTCTAAAATCTAGATGTAAATACCATGCCTCTGTCTAATATAATCAACTTGAGTACTTCGTAAAATCTCACTACCTCCTTGTGGTATATCCATGCCAACTTCTCTGGAGTATAGGTAGTCTTCGCAAGTAAGAACAGTGTTGACTTATTAAGCTTTTCAACAATCACCCATACACAATCATATCCTGCACTGGTATGTGGCAATTCCACTATAAAATCCATGGTGATCTCATCCCATTTCCACTCTAGCACTTCCATTTGTTACAGTAAACCACCTGGCCTTTGGTGCTCCACCTTTACTCATTGGCATGTGAGGCACTTAGCCACAAATCTGGCTATATCTGCCTTCATTCCTTCCCACCAATACTAGGACTTCAAGTCTTGGTACATCTTCATGCTTCTAGGATGGATAGAATAAGGTGTTTAATACACCTCTTGCAGCACTATGGGAATCATGGCTACATGTCAAGGAATGGCAAGTCTACCCCGGTATCTCATGATGCCATCCATCATAATCTGATAATCTGGCAGCTCGCCCTTGACTGCTCTATCATATAGCTTTCTGAAATTCTCATCATCTGTTTCCTTCTGAGCCTACCTAATCTCATCTAGCAAGGTTGGTTGTCATTGAAGTTGTGCCAACTGTGCCTCTACGTTCTCCATCACAATTTGTAGATCTAACCACCTAATCTCATCAAACAACATGGGCTAGTGTGTCATCATGCAAGCCATGCTACTCCCGGACTTCTTGCTCAAGGCATCTGCCACCACGTTTGCCTTTCCAAGATAATAATGGATGGTTAGATCATATTCCTTAATCAATTCCAACCATCTCCTCTACCTCATGTTCAGCTGCTTCTGCATAAAAATATACTTCAAGCTCTCATGGTCTGTATAAATATCACATTTCTCACCATATAGGTAATGTGCCATATCTTTAAGGCAAAGACCACAATTGCCAATTTCAAGTCATGGGTGGGATAGTTCCTTTCATGAGGCCTCAGCTGCCTCGATGCATATTCCACAACATTTCCACCCTACATTAATACACATCCAAGTCCATTATTAAATGCATCACTGTATACCACGAATCTTCCCTGACTAGATGGTATCATCAATATTGGAGCCTCCACCAAGCGCCTCTTCAGATCCTGAAAGGCCTCCTGACACTACCTGGTCTATTCAAACTTGACTCCCTTCTGAGTCAACTTAGATAGAGGTATTGCAATCATGGAGATTCCTTCTATGAGTCTCCTATAATATCCAACCAGCCCAAGAAAGCTTCTAATTTTGGTCATGTTGGTTGGCCTTGGCCAGTTTACAATCGCCTTTATCTTATGATGATCAACTATTATCCTATCACCTGACACCACATGCCCCAAGAAGGGTATGCTATCCATCTAGAACTCGCACTTCTTCAGCTTCGTGTATAGCTTCTCTTCCCTTAGTCTTTGCAAGAATGCTCTTAGGTGAAGTCCATGCTCCTTAACACTTCTGGAATACACCGGGATATCCTATGAACACTAACAAAAATTGATTAAGGTACAACCTGAATACCTTGTTTATTAAGGAGCGTTCGTCAGTCCAAATGGCATCACCAAGAACTTATAGTGTCCATACCGAGTTCTAAATGTAGTTTTCTCCACATCTAACTCCCCGTTCCTCATCTAGTGATAGCCCAACTATAGATTAATCTTAGAAAACTTGCTTCCACCCTTCAAATGATCCAATAGATCATCTATATACGACAAAGGGTACTTGTTCTTGATAGTCACCATATTAAGCTCTCTATAATCTATACAGAGCCTCATGCTGCCATCCTTCTTCTTTACAAACAACATAAGAGCTCCCAAGGGTGACACACTAGGTCTAATGAACCCCTTGTCCAATAGATGTTGTAGCTGCTCCTTCAATTCTGCCATCTCCACTTGCGCCATTCTTTAAGGAGCCTTTGACACTGGACTTGCTCCTGGCTATAAATCGATCCTGAACTCCACCTCCCTCTGGAGGCAATTCGGACAACTTGTTGGGGAATACATCTGGGAATTCACATACAACTGGTATCTCATCCACCGACCTATGCTCTATGTGATCATCAACTATAGAGATTAAGTACGCCTCATAGCCCTTGCGTACCATGCTCATTGCCTTCAAGGTGGATATCACCCTTGGCATCTCACCCTTGGGCATACTTCTAAAAGAAATCTCCAAGTCATCTGGAGTCCTTAAGGTCACTTGCTTGGTCTTGTAGTCCACTTTGGCCTTGTGCTTAGATAGCCAATCCATCCTCAAAATAATATCAAGTCCCTTCATATCTAGGATTCTCAAGTCAACATAAAAATACTTATGCTCAATCACGATGGGCACACTACTACATATATCAGTCACTGTGCTAACTACTCTAATCGGTGTAGACACCATCAAGATAATGGTCATGGGATGCTTATGTAAACGAGCCTTCTCAGCAAAGCATGCAGAAATAAAAGACATTGATGCACCTGAATCAAACAATAAATATGCTAGGGACTCACAAACATAGAAGCTAACTGTCACCACATGGTCTACTGCCTCTGCCTCCTATGAATTTGCTACCTGCACCACTGTGGCTACCTGCTGCCGCTGCTCATATGGCCTGCCCTGATACGACCCTTTGCCTCAGCCTCTAGCCTATAATCCACCCCTCATGGGCTATTGTTGGGTCCTCTTAATGGGTCCTGGTCCTCCTCCCTACCTGGTGGGGCAATCATGTGCCATATGCTCTAGTGCACCACAAGTATAACATGCCCTTGAGGCGTACTGCCTCAGCCTTGATGCCTACGCATGGATCTACCCTGCTCCTCGAGTCTGACCTAGTATGTATATGCCAAAGCCTCGGCCAGCTATCTAAGGGCATTGAATAGCTTGGTGTCTTGTCTGTCCTCAATCGAAGCATGTGCCTTTGGCGCCTTGAGCGCCCATACCGCCGCTTCCAAACTTGGGCTTAGCACCTCGCCCATCCTTCTTGGCACTCTTCTTCCTATCCCTAATCTTGTTGTACTCCTCCTCGAGCTTAGCTACCAATGCCTTCTCTAGTATCTCCTCATACTTGGTCAAGGTCCACAGGGCCACGCTTCTTCTGATTGATGGCCTCAATCCCTATAGAACTTATGTGCTGCCTGCACAGGGTTATCCTAGGCCCGTGGGAAAAATCTAGGAAGGGACCTGAACTTGTCATCATACTCCTCCACTGTCCTGCCACCTTGAATCAGCGACATAACTCATTGGCCCGTCTCTCCTGCTCGCTACTAGGCACTTAGTGGTGGAAAAGTCTATCTATGAACTCCTCCCAAGTCATGCCCTGTCCCAAGTCCGGCAGGGTGCGAGTCTCCACACACCACCACCTCTCAGCATTGTTGCTCAACATGTACGCGACATATGATACCTTATGTGTCTCTGGGCATCTCACGTACCAGAGTACCTTCTCCATCCCATATATCCACTCGTCCATGGCATGGTAGTCCTTCTCACCCCTGAATGTCGGGGGCCCCATCTCCCTGAATGCCTCATGTCTAGGTCTAGTATAATCTGACTAGCTTGTGGTAGCCTGGTCTCAACTGGTGTTGCTGCACATGGGTGACTCAGGCCTGCTACCTACTCTGTCTCTGCAAGTACTCTAGTGGGGGAAGTCGTAGGAAGTGTCTCCATAGGGGATGCCCCATTTATTGGTCTCGCCTGGGTACGAATGAAGTCATGCAACGTTTACACCATCCCCATCACCATTTCAACAATAGCGGCTATATCTGCTCACACATCGGGATTAGTCCCAGCATTTGGTGAAGGCCTAGTCCTATTAGGGACTAATATCCTTGCTTCGGTATGGGTGTCGGGGTCTCATCAGCCTTCTCTGGATACTCAGCCGACTCCTCCCTCCTGGGAGCTTGCTCAACATGCTCCCATATGATTATGCCTATAGTCCTGAAGCATGTGGCTCATGGTGCAGGCTCCACTATCATGGGAGCCTTGCCTTTGTCCAGGCATCATTTAGGTGCCATCTTGAAGTCGCATAAGTGCTAAAATCATAAGAAAAGATTAGTGATTGTTCAATTTATGTCATAATGTCAAGTCTTGTTGTATGCATCCGAGGGTGTCTAGTCATCTCCTAAGCTAGCACTCCCATGCTAACCTAGTTGTGTATTCTACTAAGTTCATCCATCCTTGCTAAGTCCTGTGGCCATAGTCATTTCGTACCCCTTTTCAAAAACACATGAGCTCTGATACCAATTCCGTAGCGACCACTATGGTAAATCATAATCAATCTCTTAATCACATCACTAAGCATGATTAACTTGGGCCTGAACCATAAATACTATGCCCACACACTTCCCCAAAGATCTTTTCATGTGTATGGGAGTGAAAATGACAATATAGCATACAAGACCTATAATATCAAAATAATACAAATATATCTCTACTTAGTTATAAGTTCAATACATCAAGTCATATAATACATATCTTAAGTGTCATCATTAATGTACCAAAATATGTTCAAGTAGCTAAACATCATATGCTCAATCTAGGCCTAACCTAAGTATCCATCTGCCCTCACTCGGACCCCAGCTGAGCGCCAACCCCTGGCTGGGCTCTCTCGTCCATCTTGCCATCTAAAAAGAATAAAAAATAAAATGAACCAACATGAGTCCGGGCAAACTTCGTAAGTAGGTAGGCAACAAAACATGGTAAAATAACTATAGTGCATGCATCTCATGTCATGCCATGCTCAAACCATATAACTATGCATGTGCAAATGCAACATAAACCATGTGCATCATCCACATCATCCTCATCATATCCATCAGTTAGGGAACACATCCCCAACCAGGAATGCCTCAGTGTCACATGTGCTTATCCTAGTGGATAGACCATATCCTCATTTACCCTAGCGAAATCTTTCAGCATAGCCAGTAGATTGTCAAATCACGGGGATGGCATCCAGCACATTTCCCCCATATCTAAGTGGGTCATAACACTCTAGATCGTATGTTTTACTAGTCTCATCACAAGGCAGGGATAGCTTATAGTGCTCAATGCCTTACACCTACCCCTGATGGCTATACATCACCCCTCCTAGCTGGTAGTGGTAAGGTGGCCGGCAGCTCTTGCTCCCTCCTCCATCTAGTGGCAGTACATCGCCAACCTGGTAACCATACTTAGTGCCTGCTTTTGCCTCCCGGTGATAGGGACACAATCACATGGGGGCGGGGCCTCAACAACCACACTCATCCATCACATGATGCTCAATAGCCTCACCCATCCATCTCATCTCATATACCACATGGGGGCTCGATAGCCTCACCCACCCATCATACCAAATATCCAACTCAGGCAACACGCAATCCAGCTGTCCATCACAATATGTATCCATATCATAGGAGAGTCCATCACACAGGTGTGCCCCTAGCACGCTACCCATCTCCCAACCAATCATGCACACATATACCATGTCATGTCATGCATGCTCATGCCAAGGTAACATGCATACCACAATATGCTCTAGCCTTACAATTCCACAATAAGTTCCAAAATCATGCATGTTATTCGCCAAAATCATGTTCCAACATTTGCAATGCCAAATCATCATAAAATAGGATTAATAGAAATTTTATTTGCAAATAACAAACTCAAAATATGGTGCCCATATGCATACCATTATCAAACATGCCTTTAAAATCATTTTTCAAATGAAAAACCAACTTACCTATTGTCTTCTATGTTTTACCATCACCTAGGGATCCACATCGTGTCAACATGCACTTGTTCAATGTCTACATGGAATAAGATTATTAATTAATTTTTATTAATTATAAATATCCTCCATTTAATCTATTCATTTATTTATTTATCTTCCAAGTCATCCACCTCATTGTATACCTATAGTTTCCATGTACATCTCATAATATCTATGTACGTCATGTAAATTTCTGGGCATGTGTATCACATCCAAATACATAACATTTTCTTCATTAAGTTTTCTCTAATCATCATAAAACCATCACATGATCAGCTAATAAGTTGCATCATTATAATTTTGTAAAATATGGGCAACAATTTTTGGTTCGAATTTTAAAAAAGGTATATCATGGACTATTTTGATCCGTTTGTAGGACTCATATTGAATTGAAGTTAAAATAAAAAATTTTCCCCACATAATTTTCATTATGTACACAAAGTTTTAGGTCATTTGGAGCCCATTTACTATAGTTTCCATTTCTTATACTATGATGCAGTAATTCTGACATTTTACATGAATTAAATAACCCTTAGTGAATTCACTATTCATGGCCAAAGTATGAAACTTTTTGTTGCTCATATTAATTACAAATGTTCCTCATATTATGAAGATTTCTAATTTTTAGGATTTTTTGGCAATAATTACTATTTTATTTCTATTTTATTGTGCAAGATACATAATCTGGAAATTTTGAAGTTTTAGAAAGTAATGCATTTTCATCACAAACTTTCATATACCCTTAATCAAAATTAGACTTCATTAATATTTTATCACACTCATGCCTTATTCATTTTCCAAAAGGTCTCATGTTGACAGCCTTTAAGCATGGCTTTTCCATCATAAAAAAATGGTCATTTCCATTGCATCATTTTAGCATCCAAACCATCCAGCATTTTGGCCCATCTTCATCAAATTTTTTTGGGGTCATCCATCATGATCAATTTTATGGGATTTATTGTAAATTTGATGGGCTATCATAAAATTTTTTATGAAAGGTGCTGCCCAAAAAAATCATCTAGTTAATATGATTTCAATCAAATTTCTCTAGCATATGCATCATGTAAACCAAGCATACATTATGTCATCTGTTTGGTCATTTATCTTGGGGTGGCCCACATGAATTTAGTTCCTAATTTTAGGATAGTTAAATCATGATCCAAGGACTTAATAATCACTCAAAATAGTGGCCCCAACTATTGCCTAAAAATCTTCCAATTTCAATGGTTGGATCATGTGATTTTCAAAGGAATTGATGATCCAATTCATGGGGTTTTTAATCAAGATTTTTTGACATCTTATGACTAACAGTGGGTCATGATTTAAGGCTCAAGATCAAAGAAACTTGATGAAAATTGTGGCCAAAAATCTATGCTCAAGGATCCAAGGATTGATGGTCCAAATGGCTTCATCTTGATGATCCACACCATAAATCCTATATGCATTTCATCCCTCTTTCTCATCCATCAAAAGCCCCTTATACCTAGATTATTTGGCAATAAATTTATGCTAAAATTCATCAATAAGTTTAGGTACCCTGCCTGGTTATGATGCTTGAGTGATGGCCTTTTCCTTTAAGGGCTTGGATGGTCCCATGGAAAAATGAGTGGAATGAGAGAGAAGGGTGGGGGGTGTTCTCCCATGAACTTAAGAGTGGGGGAAGGGGGTGGGGTGTTATGTTCTTGTCACTTGGCAAAATGCATGCATCTCTCTTGCCACTTGGCAAAATGCATGCCTCTTTTGTCCTTTCTTCTCCACTCCTTCTCATCTCTGCCATTCATGATTCCCCATCTTGAATTTTGATCCGATTGGCCCAAAATAATTAAACCTAATCCATTTTCATAAATTTGGGATTTTTATAAGAATTTTGAAAAGAAAATCATCCAAATCGGAGTTTCTTTGACCCCATTTTTGATTTTTCCAAGTTTATTGCATTTTTGTACCTTAAGAATGAATTTTCTATTTTAATAATTTTATAATTAATTTAATAATCCTCTAAACCATATCAAGTCTTGGGAAATTATCTCCCCTCTTTATTAGGTCCTTATACAATTACTTACTAATTTTTGGCAATTATTTCCATTTATTCGGATTTATTTCTTAATTTTCCAATTATTCTTTTTATCCCCATTTAAATTCCCAATTTTTTTCACTCAAATGAATTCTTAATCATCATTCTTGGCATTTTAAAATTATGTTTGATATATTACACATCATTTTAGGCTATTGTAATATTTTTAGTAATTTATTCACTATTTATTTCCTAGACTACCAAAAATTCACAGTAAATCCTGTACGCCTAACAAATATAATTTTTCCACCAAAATGCTTTCCAAAATTCATCACTAAATTTGAAAAAAACTTTCCCCCATATTTTCATCATCTTAAGCATATAATTAATCCATAAATTAGTCACGGGGCTTACAATTGAAGGTGGCAATTTAACTTGCAAGCATCTAGCAAGTTAAGAGCAACGACATCAACATCAAAAGCTGCCTCATTTGAGGAGCGCCCTTCTAGCAAAATCAAGAGTTGCTGCATCCTTTGGATGTTGTCATGTGTCCAAGAAGTAACACAAATAGCAAGTGAGCACCGCAACATCTAAAACAGATGTTGCGGCATCCAAACAGTGTCGAACCCACTTAAAATCAATGCTCTCCCATCCGTTTGCAAGACATGAACCATTCATCCACACCCTCTCCAAACCCTCTTAAAACCCACGTCTCTCTCCACTCCTCTTCTCCCAACACACCATTTTCAACAGCCCTCCATCGCCAACAACCAAATCCAACATGCCATAAACACCACCGAGCATCTCATACTCTCCATTTCGGCCACTGATTCCTCACCGTTCCGTATAGTAACCCAAACCAAGGAGACATTGACAGCTAGTTGGAACTTCATCCAAATGAGGAATCTTCAAGTAAGTTTTCTAACATAATACTTGTTCATTTCTTTTGGGTTTGTGGTTGTAATGAGAATTGGGAGGAAGGGATACTTGAAAATTGTGAAAAAGTGGGAAGAAGAACTTATGCACGCAAGTTGTTTATCAAAAGTTCTATGCAAAATTCAAATTTGGGGATAAGACTCATGGCATACATAGTTGACACCAATTCTCATTGGAACATTGTTGTTGAAATTGACAAAGGAAGAGTGAAGAGTGAAGTGTTGGTGGGAGGGATTCTATCCAGTGTATAAGGCTACCTCTCCTTGTGAAGAACAATGTGTAGCTTGCAATAGCACATTACACTACAGTAAGTGTTTGATAGATGGCTCCAAAGAGGCGGTGGGGTAGTTCTTCTCAAAGTGATCTCATTCAACCCACTTTTGTGAGTCCTGTAGCCAAAGAGAGGTATCAAAAGTCAATCCTTGGGAAGAAATGTATTCAGGAAAGAGCTTTTGATAACCCAATGAGAAGCTTCAAAAGGATAATTAGTGAGCGACATTGGGAAGAGTTTACCAAACAGCCAAGAGCAGCAATGGTTCCTTTTATTAGAGAATTTTATGACAATGCAAGGGAGCATAAAAATCTGAAGGCTCTAGTAAGAGGAAAATGGGTCCCATTTGATGGGAAAACAATTAATCGAAAGTTTAGACTCCCTAATTTTCCTAAGGATGACCACACTACATTAAAGAACCAAGGCCCTGATTATGAAGAAATCATTAATTTTCTAGCCAAGCCAGGTACTCACTAGCCAAAATCTTAAAACATCTTACTGAATTTTTTGGCTAAATGCTTAAAAGAAGAAGCTATAGTCTAGCATTATTTCATTTCAGCTAAGTCCTCCCCACTAATCATCTCTCACAAGTTTCTAGAGAATGGGCCATATTGAACTATGCAATACAGAAGGGTTTATCTATAAATGTGGGGAAGATCATCGAGGCATCGATTCTCCACATGGCACAAGGTTTAACAAGGTTAGGAGGATTTGGATACCCATTACTCATCTATGATCTATGCTTGCAAACTAGAGTGATCACAAGTCCTAATGAAGAAATCCAGCAACCTAAACCAACCATCACTCTGAGAATAATCATAAGAATGTTCCCCATATTAGGACAACCCAACACTTCACATTCACGGCAGAGCACACCTCGACAAGCTAGCACCCTGCCTAATGAAGTGCAATAATGGCTAGACAACTTGATCACTATTTTGCTAGGCAGGAGCAGATGTTTGCTTACTTGATGCATTGTCACAATACATTGGCTGCTGCACTTCCCAATCCAATCCAGCTTCCACCACCCCTAGTATTTACTCCAGTAACTACACATGAAGCTATTGATGCACATGAAGTTGAAGGTGACCTTACACCTGAAGATGAAAATGAAGATCAAGAGCAAGATGATGATGATTCAGATAGTGAAGAAATTGATGATGAAGACATTGAAGATGCAAATAGTGATGATGTTGCTTGAGCTCCATCAGGGAAGTCTTTGCACCTTACATGTTTATTTTACATTATGGACAATGTTTCTCTCAAGTTTGGGGGTCGATGCTCTCTTTTGTTACTTGTTATGTCATTTCTGTTTTATTCTATGTTGTTTTATTGTGGCTTTTATATCTTTGTTTTAAAAAATAGTTTGTTTTAAATAATAACTCCTTTTGGAGTCCTTTACTAATGTTATATGTTTTATATTTTTCCTTTTGAAATCCTTTATTAATGTTATATGTTTTATGTTTTTCCATAGACATATATATTCATAAAAAATATTTAAAATAATAATAATAGTAATATATATACATAAATAACTAAATAAAAATTAGGAGATCAATGATAAGAGAATGATGCATTCAATATAACCTGGAGAAAATGGAAGACTCATGTTAAGTTTGCATATTTAACTTAAGCATTTGTTGAGTTGCACTTAAGATTCCCTATTCACTTGAACACTTAGCCATGTTTTGTTTAGTTACTTATGTACTAAGACATGGTTGAAACAATTGTATGAATATGACTTATTTGAGATCCTAAAGCTTGTTTTTATCATTATTCAAGCCAAAACCTTAATAATAAATCACTAAGAAAATGATTTAGGCATTCATTATTCAGTTTGAGCCTTTCTAGTTAACCCAACACATCATTATCACTAGTACCCCTATTGAGCTTTAATAAAAAGAATGATGCCAAAACAAGGAAAAATGGGTGTCAAAGAAAAAGAAAAGACAAGGATTTATATTTCATTTGGGGGGACCACATTCCAATGAATACAAAGAAAACAAGTTTAGGGGTATGGTAGTAATATAGCTCATATATGATGGGATTTATCTTCTACTTAGGGGGATCACATCCAAATGAATTCAAAGAAAACAAATTTGGGGGTGTGTAGTAATACAACCTATCCATTTCTTTGTTAACTAAACTGAAAGTCCTACTACATGCCTATTAAGACTTATTGATTCTTGGTTATAAGTTGTTAAAATTGGTGGAAGAATGTTGAGATATGAGCTTATGGAATGACATGACTAGTTCATTTAGTTGCTAGACTATGTCTAAATCATAAGTAAATAAATGACATGGCTACATCTTGTACACTTACATAGGGAATCAAGAGTAAACTATAAAAAAAATGCTTGGGTTAAAATTTTAGATGAGTATTACATCTGAAGTTTTCTCTCAAGTTATATGCATATCAATCATTCTGAGATCATAATATATATATATATATATAAATGAACCTTATTGTTGTGTTGCTTATTTTTATTTTATTTATTTTTTATTTTTTTATTTGTTGAAAATATTTTATGAATAATTAAAAGTTTAGTGGTGCTTTATTTTAGGATGTTTAGTAGGATTTTTGTTTTACTCAAGGACTAGTAAAAAGTTAAGTTTGGGGATATTTGATAAGTGAATTTGGTTCACTTATATCATATTTTTTGGGCTTAATTTTTAATAGATCTTTGAGCTATTTTTAGTAATTTATAATACTTTTGTTTGTGTTTGTTTGCAAGCATTTGAGAGCAGAAAAATAGAGAAAATAAGGGAGAATTAATGAGGGAAATAGAGAATGCAATGAAGCATGGAGGATAAAGCAAGAAGAAAAAAGGAGTATCAAGAAACAAGCAACTAGCTTGTGAGCGCCTAGGCATTCAAATCAACCACATAGGCATTCAATTCCAAGCACCTAGGCATTCAAATCGAGTGCCTAGGCATTCAAAATGCTAAATAAGGAATGTGCAGCGGCAGAGATCAAATGCAATGGCATCTGATTCAGATGCTGCAACATTTACAACAAGCACCACAACATCCAAATTAGATGCTGCGGCGCTTACTAGATTTGTTGCAACTATTTCATATGAAGAAATTTAAGTGTTGAGGCATTCAATTTTGATGCCATGACATTCACACATGCAGACAAGATCCAGATTTTTGGGAAAAGCACTGAAAAATTGCAAATGCTCAACCCTAATGGAGGAGGCTATAAAAAGAAAGCAAGGGTACATTTTTGGGGCCTTGGACATTTTTTTTGGCAAGGGTTAGCAGCAGAGAATAGTGGAGAGAGACACTACATATGATTTGGGGAGGAAATCTCTCTTACATTGAAGGAAAGCTGTCCAAGGAGCAAGAAGAAGTAGAGCATTGCTTGGAGAATAGTTTTTCTTGATCTCTTTTTGTTCTTTATCATTCATTTTCATTATTTTATCATGTTTACAACAATGTGTATTATTTTCATTGATTATATCATGAGTTAAACACATTAATCTAGGGGAACAATGTAGCTGGATAATGAGTATTTGATTTCATTATGTTTAATGCATTTCTTTGGTTGTTCATTATATATGTTGAGTGTTTAATCCAATTTTAATGTTTGTGAAAGAATGCTAGACCTTTCAACATGATTTGTGATTTAATTTGAGGCTGAGAAGCGATAATTGAATTAGACCATGATTAAGCACAATAAGATTGACATGATGATAGAGATATACATGAAGCTTATGCAAAGTTATGAGTTTCTTGATCTTAATGAATCTTAATTAGTTAGGATTTTCACAGTGATGTAGGAAATTAGCCAATTGATATAGGTTGCTATGACTTGAGAAAGAATAACAATTAATCAAGAGAAACTCATTGTCAACATAAGAACAAATTGATTGTTAAAATTAATGAAACTAAATATAATTTATACAGTGAAATCGGACACCCCTCGATATTTTAAATCATTATCTTTGTTATTATTTCCAGAATTCACATCATTGCAAAAGCCATTAATTTAGATCTTTTCTATTTACATCTTTACATTCACTTATCATAATTTAATCCTTCAAACAAAATAAAAGTTAGAGTAATTTGATATTTGGTGAACTTCGTCTCCGTGGGAATGATATTTCACTCACTCTTTATTACTTGTTTGTGACATGTGCACTTGCATTAAAGAAAATTCAGCAACAAGTGCCAACCTTGACATAGAAGAAGGTGAAAATCTGGTTCAGGCAACTGACTAATGAGGAGATACTTTAGCTCTAACTTGTTTCACAGCTTTGGAAAGAAGACAATTCTGACAGACTTAGCTGCTCCACTTTGACTGATGCTTTATTTTATTTGTCTGAAGTTAATACCAGACAAAGTCTCTTTCTTGCTAGATAGACTCTCTTTGTTCTTTCCAGTTAGATAGAGTCTCTTTGTCTTCTACATTAACAATATTTGATTTCAGACGAAGTTGGGCTTCTTTATTTTCAAATAAATATGTTTTGCTCTCTGAACTTCTTCTTCCATCTGCTGCCTTTTCACTGTCTCTTCGGATAAAATGAGATTTCAAATAAAGTATTCAAAATGACATCTTTGAGCATATTTCAAAATCTCTATAACTTAAACTTTTTAAAATGTGGCCGATGGTTAGAACAAATATCTGCAGTCCTGCACTTAAGAATTTTAATAGGTTCTTGATGTTTGATTCTTGTTTAGCACTTAGAACCCTCAAGCATTCTATTCTCCTTCAATTGATTGCCTATTTTTACAATCCAGAAAGGTTTTAGATCGCTTGGAAGAATATTATTGCAAAATCTAGCTACTGCATAGTGTTGAATTTTTGATATTTGAAAACAATGAATTTTCACTATAGCAAGTTACTATAGCATGTTACTATAGTAGATCCCTATAGCACCACTTTGTCTAAAGTAAGTAGCAGATGAATTAGTTAGCTTTATCTACCAGTACTATAGTAAATCACTATAGCAACACTTTATCTGTTATTTTTTCTGAAGTATTAGATGAATATCT
The DNA here is from genome assembly GCA_036873735.1 of Pouteria campechiana. Lineage (NCBI taxonomy): Eukaryota > Viridiplantae > Streptophyta > Magnoliopsida > Ericales > Sapotaceae > Pouteria > Pouteria campechiana. The sequence goes on along the minus strand of JAYJMB010088211.1, from coordinate 5,579 downwards.
TTGTCTGTTGGTACTATAACAGCGTTATTATAGCATATTATTAGCACCGCACCACTTTGTTTGTTACTTTGTCTACTAGTCGCCTTAAGCTTTGTCCATTGCACTATAGCAAATAGTCTATTGACTTCATCTGCTAATTCAAACTTTGTCTATTACTTCATCTGCTAATTTGTCTGAAGCTTTACTTCATCTTCTACTTTGGATGATACTTTAGACAATCCACTCTGTCTTCCACTTTGTCTTTCAATATGGCAACACCACTTCATCTATCATTGTAGTATTTTACTGTAGCAAAAGTACTGTAGCAGCGCACCTGCACTTAGAAATTTTTGCACTTTTGCCACATTGTTAGGTTAACATTTTTCATTATATTTTCCATTATAAATCATAATATAATTATCCATATGTAATTTGCATAAGTTGTAATGCATGGATATATACTTTAAATTATAATTTTGTATCTATAAGCTCATTTAAGCATAATTCCTTTTTCTTGTAAAAAATATCTTATATGAAGTACACTTATCAAAATATGTTTATCACCACATGATTTTCACTAGTTGTACAACATCGATAAATCACATATTATTTTTCTAATGAAAGATTAAAGTGATAACTTCATAAAGCGTATGATATATTTATGATCCAACCAATAACAAACAATGTTAATGCACTATAGATCATAATGAATTCTTTATTCTCTAAAACAATTTATGTAATATACTTACATTCAAAATGTTATAATAATGATTATTCATGCCAAGCATATTTGTCTTCATTTTGGCTTCCTAGACTAAAATCATCATTGACATCAAGTCTTAAGTCAAGTTCTGTTGTCATCAAAATCATACAATAATCCCAACATTCTCCCCTTTTTGATGATGACAAAACTTGAAGACTTGTGATATTTAAAATTCATACTAATGATCCAATAGCAAACGCCCCCTATCTAATTGGAATGTGTAATCTATAGAGTTTGATAAAGACAGGTCATGATCTATGATTCTGTTCTTCTCTTAGATGCAAGTCATTATAAGTGTCTTTCCTAGTACCATCTATCATCCCAATTTCTTAAACAAGTCTTTCTATATTTTTCTCCCCTTTTTTGTTAGCGTGTATGAAATCAATGAGATATGTCTCCCCCTTAATAGCTAAAAGATAGGATAAGTAAATGCAATTAGGAGCATGGTATGGGAACAATACTTTCATCTAAAATGTTCTGGTATCCTTTGTTATATCAAACCACACAAAGCAGAAATATATAAAGTACAATCCATTCTTTCCCAAGTCTTCTTTTGTTCCAAACTCTCCCCCTTTTTGTATTAAGGTGATGACTCACAAATCTACATATTTCTCCCCCTATCTTGTTGGGTTCCTAAAGAGTTCTCAACCACATATCGATCTTGGTCCTATACAAAGCATAACTATGAGCATGAGATACAATTAGTTTTCAACAATATAAAGGACAGATTCATGTCACGAGCAACATCCAAATTTTAATCAAAGTTTTGAAGACATGTAAATAGTTTTCAAGCATGCATTAATTCATATATCATTTCAAGGATGCATCAAAATCATAATTCTCAATTAAACACAAAGGACACTGAATTGCTAGTCATATTTCACAAAGCAATTGCATAAGAAACTTTGCCACATCTTTTCAAGAATGAAAACACCAATTTTTGATCATATAAGTTGACAAACACACATCATTTCAATCATTCAATAGTTATGATATGACAATGCATGATCCTAAATGTTTTTTTTTTATTTTTCACATTAGTTTGTAGTTTCTTGATATTGTTCAACAATGGCAAAACTGAATTTTTCTTAATTCAAATTGGGATTTCTATCATTTTGATCATTAGATGATGCTTTGTATAACCTAAGTTTCTCATGTTCATTTCTTAAGATGGCAGATTGAGAAATATAACTATGAAGGTAATCTCTGTTTGTACCTTTCAAATTCATCTATTGCTTTCTATAGACAAATCAGTAGATGAAGTCAATTCGTCTGCTATGAAGAAACCTTATCCACGCTATCAAAAGTTGTTTGTAACTTTCAACAAACAAACCAACAAACAAAGCTACTTTATCTGGTGAACAATAGGAAAAGCACTTCGTCTATTACTTATCACAGACAAATTAGAAGACAAAGTAAAACCACTCCAAATATCCAAAGAAAGGTGCTCACCATTCTTTAGCTTTTACATAGCACAACTTCATATGATATGTATGTGAATTAAACATTTCTTAGGCTTGAATTCACATGCTTAGAAATCAACAACTTTTCATATATATCTAAAGGAATGATGATTTCTTCTAACCTAAGCTTTGGATCATCAAAAGTAGTTAAATTTTACTGCTTGATCCAATGGTGCATCATAAAAAATAGTTCTTTCATTCTTCTAGGATCAGATTTGTAAGAAACATTATTATTTCTACTTGTAAGATATCTCATTATGAAACTTGAATAGAGTGGGCCAATCTAAAATAGATATTACTTTTCATGCTCGCTCAAACCACACTCATTTAATCATCTCTGGAAATTCTTAGGCCTTTTGTATGTTCTTATATGCTCAATATGTGCTTTTGCAAATCTATTCATATCATAATTTATGCACCTTATCAATTGAATAAATCATCCAAGAATCATATTTCAATATTCAACATGAGTATTGAAATCAAAGAAAATAAAATTAAAGAGAGGAGAGAAAATTCTTTGTTGAAAGCTACCAAGAAGTCCTCTCCAAACCCTAGCAAAAGAATTCTGAAAAACCCTAGCAAACTGCCTTTTATACAGAGTCAATAATACAAAAAATTAGAAATATTCAAAAAATAAAAATTTTGATCAGCCGTTGGTGCCACCTTGCTATCCGGTGGGGTGGTATTGATTATGAGTAGTTGTCGATGGTGCCGGTTTGCTGTCCGCTAGACATTCATCCACTGTTTTGACCATAACTTTCTTATTTCAACTCGGAATTACATTATTCTTCTTGCATTGGTTAGATAACTTTGAGATATGTAACTTTTATGTTGATTAAGATTTTCAAATCACCATCTAAATATATAAAAAAGAAAGGTATACAAGTGATACCATGTGTAATCTTCAACTCCTTTTTGACATATTTTGATACTTTGTCCACTTAGTTGTCCTTGATGTAGTCCTTACCTCTTATAACTCCAAACATGAAAGTTATAGAAAATTCTTTTATTTTTCTGTAGCATCCTTAATCTTCTCAATTGAAGGTCTGATGAAAGATTTATGCCCAAAATATGGACGATGCTAAAGTTATCCAAAATTATCCAATTGCCTTCTTTTTGCACTTAACAACTCCATTTGTCTCCTAAATCAAAATATAAGAATAATGAGTATATTTAGGAATCAAATAAGTATAAAATCTAAGTATTAAGGGAATAAAAATGATATTTTGCATTCTCATCAAATTTTCCCACACTTAACTCTTGCTCATCCTCAGGCAAAACTCAAATTCGCTCCCCACCAAAAGAACATCAAGGTTGCAATTATCATAAACAAAGAGTAACAAAAACTCTTCAAAACTCATAATAAATTATGAACAAACCATTCTTATAAAATCGATAATCAGTTAGTAAGCATTCTCTCTTGAAGATGAATTAAACTAAATAAGTAGAACTCCCACGGAAATTAACACTCTACTATCATGTGTTTGAAGGGTATATATTCCGCTCAAATTCATTCCAATGAAAATGATCTACCATAAACTTGCATATCTTCTCTATAACACCCTGTACCCCCACCCTATGCATTTTCATCTTGCACTATTGGGGTCAATGCGGGATGCTAATATTTTCCTTTTAACTTCCCATTTCTATGCAAATTTTGCTAAAAATGCGGCAGATTCTACCCTGAATTATCAAGATTTACACCTAAAATAAATACATTTAATATATATAAACTAAATTTAAATATCTTAAGATAACTAAATTTAATAATAACTCACACCCATACCCTCAGCTCTGCCCAAGACCAGAACCGATCATGATGGCAAACACACAACCACAATTACAATTATATCACTATGACATGCCCATACTATACAATATACATCATTCTAATCTTATTATATAAATTTAATTAAACTTTTAATTTATAAAATTATAACATGAAAGGATTCCAATCCAAATTTACCATTTCATAATCAAAATGTCTTGAAATGTAGATTATCAGTCCCTATTCACAGTTGGAATTCTTTACCTGTCCTGTTAGCTAAAAAAATAATAAAAAGGGGTGAGTCCTGGTAACTCAATAAGTAAGCTAATAAAAAGAAACATTTGTATTTAATTAAGGAATATTATACAATATTCCACATCAATCAACACATAAAAATAGTATAACATTCCTTAGTTAGGCAAAATCATGAGATCCTCATGATCTCAGGCATCCATACACAAGAATAAGAATGATCATGATCTCAGCCATGTAGCCTATTTCAAACTACAAATAAAGGATCCTCAATGCATCATTTTCATATGAAAATTAATGTGACTTCAAGTGCATAAACCTAGCTAATATCTCCTCCATTTTATACACTAATTCAAGTCAAATAAACATGATTTCCTAAGTGCACAATTTGTTCATATAGCTGCCCATTTAAGAGAAGTTCTTTAGTACAATTCAAATATGCATCTTTATACATCCATATTGCTGCCCAAAATTTCACTCTTCTTTAATCACTCTTTTAAGGCACATAAAGCCTCAATATAATGCTCAATTAGTAGTCACTTAGGATTTTCCATGAAGCCCTTTAATTATACTTTACTTTTCATTGAAACATTTCATCAACCAGATAATCTACACAACTTAGATTGAAATTTTCAGCAACATGCACTTGGGTTTATGAATTTTCAGCCATATACATTTTATTTTAACATTATTAACATCTTAATATTATCATAATTGAATTAATTAAACTTGTAGTTAGTAAATTTCATTGGGCAACATCCCATCCATGAATTTCTCATTCCCATGTTCTAGTCTATTGCTATCCACTTCATGGACAACAACATCTATAGGATTATCCAACCCAAATTACTCTACTATTGCATTAGTCACCATAAACCTTTTCTCCCATTAAAACCCAATGAAATTTATCCAAAACCTCCTTAAATAGTCTACATTTCTACCTAAAAAACCCTAACTAAACAAAATTTCTAAAATTGACTAAGGGAGAGCATTTACCTTGATCTCAGGGGTTGATTTCTCCTTATAAATGAATATCCATCTTACTTCTTCCATCCCTCTCAAGTGTAGCAATAGGGGAGGATGAAAACATGGGTGCCCATCTCTTCTTCATGTCAAAAATGGGTGGGTTTTGCTCCTCTTGCCATGGGCAATCATTTACAAGTCCAAACCATGAATTTTTTTCTCATGAAAATAAGACAAAAATGGTTAGGGGAAAAAGGCTACAGCAAAACCATAGAAAGGAATGGGTTTTTCGTCATGGGATGAAAGGGATGGAGCATTGATGAGTGGATTTCATTCACTCATAAGATACCTTTTTATACTTAGATATTTGTTGTTCTTATGCAATTGTGTT